>PVKH010042512.1:0-10816 GCA_004027955.1 Chaetophractus vellerosus
TGCTTTTTAGTAGGAGCTGGCGGCTTCTGCAGATTGAGGCTCATAAACCCGGAAGCTGCAATCCCTGGAGGCAAGGGGCCTGGGCCTTCTATCGCAAATCCCCTGCGGCGGGGCACAGCCTGGAAACCCGCAGCCCCCGCCTCAAACAGGGAGTTCCGGCCTCCTGCAGATCCCCGCTGCAGGGAGCGGGAGACCTAACCTTCCCCAGGGTCCCTTCTTGAAGCCAGGGTGGGACTCCCCACAGTCAGACCCAGAGAATACAAACCAGTGGGCGCTACTCAGCAGCTCTTTCCGGACGTAAGTTGGTGGAAAGAAGCCATTCTTGGAGCGAAGCTCCCTCTCCGGGGTCTCAGCCAGTTCCTGGAGGCGCCCTACGCCGCCCAGGGCGCCACCCGAATCTCCCCACTCCCGATCTACGCGCAGAGGCCCAGCTACCTGCCCGACTTGGTGATGATCATCTCCGTGCCCAGCTCGTGGAATTTGTCCCAGAGCTCCTTAGTCTCCAGGCTGCAGGCGATTTTGGCCATTTCCTCGCTTGGGATGATGGGGGTGGTGGGGATCAGCGGCTCAGTGCACAGCGAAGAGGACGGGCTGCTGCTGCCGCCGCCGCCGCCGAACTCCCCGTGAGCATCCAGGCTGGTCAGCTCGCCCAGGGGCTGGGCGCAGGACGACTTCTCCACGAATTGCTCTGAAGGCAAAGGGAACGGAGCCTTCACTTTCCTTGCTGACACTGTCAAGCTAGGCAAGGCTGAGGAAGGAGAACCACACGACTAAAACAAGCTCCTGGATTTGACTTTGGAAAAGTAATCTCAGAAACTCCAGAACAGCAGCGATAACTCGTTGCTTGACTGAACATGTGTGCAATTCCCATGTAGTGACATGCCCAGTGGTTGCTTGCTGAACCAAACCGGTGAGTTCCGGAACCAGGGCTTTTTACCATTACTGAAACCCACTTTGGGGAATAAAAATGTGATGGGTAGAGGTAGGGAAGGGTGGTGATCATGAAGGATAAAAATGCAATCTTTTCCTTTCCAAATTCTAGACTTTGCAGATTGTGGTGTCTGCCACAAATCCTGCCTCTTTGACGACTGGAAGAGATTTTTTTCTCCCCACAGAAACCAAGGGAATGGAGAGATTACTACCTTTCTCACTTTGAAGAACCTTTCCCTTCCCTCCTGGAGTCCACTCTCCATAAGAGAAAATGAAAGGTGTACAGGGGAATGGGAGAAAAGTGTGGATGTAGTATTAAAAAAAAGAAAGAAAGAAAGAAAGAAAATTAAAAATCAGTCCTTTCATTTCTCTGGCAGGCACTCAAAAGTCTCCTAGGCTTTAAGATGAGAGACGATTTTTACAGTATACCTCCCAGCCTCAGATCTTATGGGGGGAAAAAAAAAAAAACACCACTCCACCACACAGCTTGCTAAATCACAGGAACAGGCTCTCTGAGGCCGTTTCTTGGAACAGGCTTGGAACAATTGCTTGAGGAGTGATGTGTGTATTTTTTCCCCAAAAAGATCCTGGAAGCAAGAAAAACCACCCCAACCCCCGGCTAGCAGGGAATTAAAATGGAAAGATCACTTTACCATCCACCAGCAGGCTGGAAAACCAGTCACTGCCTCGGAACCAAACATTCTCCTCCACAGCTGATAAGGGCCTGGGACTACACCAGTCACTTTGATGAAGTACAGGGAGACTTTTGTAATTGTCCCAATTACCTTCCACCCCTTAAAAAAGAAACGACTTAAATCTGCAACGTGAAACTCATCTCCAAATCATTCTTTCTAAGTGCTTTCAAGAAATCAAGTCAAGTTCTAAGTGTATGTAGGTACATACATATGATGTGTACAGACACATACGACAGGTATACATCATATAAAATGTTCTGTTATTTCCCACGCTTCTCCTTGATTGGGATAGGCAAGCAGGAAATAAAGAAACCAACAAACCTACTGAATGTTTACTTTTCTTCTTTCACAATAATAATGGAAGATAAGAATAACAACTCGGAAATGTTTGAAATTAAGAAAAAATCAATCTAATATTCTTATCTTTAAATTTTTTTAATTCAAAGGGTGCCATGCCATGACAACCTTTTATTTTCTACTGATATTTTCACAAACAGTTTGCATAATGTCTTTATAGGAAATAAGAAAGGGCTGACAAAGTTTCTTATTTTCTGACAACTGAAAAAGGCAAGCTCCCTAACTAAGCCCAGAACAGATCAGTGTGTCAGGAATGGGAAGTGGAGGAAGAAGGAACCCGTACAGAAATGCTCCAGTGGTCTGAGGCAGCTCTTTCAAACAGAATTAATGTATTTAAACAGGCACTCTTGGGGCATGGTAGACACACATCCTACAGTTTGCTACAACATCTTACTAGAGTTTCAAGGTACTACATTATCTCTTAATGTTTTTCTCACTGGTGCCTTTGGCTTCCAGTTACTAATTGTGCTCTGTTGATCGAGCCAGCCTAAGGGACAAGAATGCCTACTAATTCTTTCAGGGCTCCTCTCAAAAGCCCAGGGGAGAGACTTTACAGACTGTGTGCTGTGAGCTGAGAACAATTTGATTGTTTAGAATTTAGATAGAAGGGTTTGTCCCCCCTCCCGCCAGGAAAAATAAATAGAGACGGAAGCAATGTGGAAATGACAGTGGAGCTGGCAGGTTTCCCAGTTTGCTTGTCTGTACTTCCGTTTGGAATTTTTTAAAACTCTGGGCCCTCTTTCTCTGCTAGGTCCCAAATTGAGATGGGAGTATTTGTAAAGTATTTAGGAGTCCCCTAAAAAGGAATAGGTAATCTTGGGAAGTCCCACAAATAGAGTTTTGAAATTGGTAGTGAACTTGTTTCTAAACAATTGCGGCTTGTTTGCTTGTTTCAATTCCTTTGTCAGGTTTAGATTTATATGGGAGGAAGATGAGAAGAACCATGAAAAGAGAGTGAAAACTTGGCAAAGTTGGGGGAGAAACTTTTTGGCATCATGCTTTCTGTAGATATTCTGGTTTCCTTTCCTTGGTTCTAAATTGCTACAGGGATTTTAGTTCTCACTTCTGCCTCTGCCCAGACCCCTTATTTTCTTCTCTCCTTCTCTTTCCTTCTCTTCTTCCTGTTTTAGATGTGAGATGTTAAAGTGTTGATAAGAATGGAAGAAGGAAGGAAAAAATCAAATGTTTAAAAAGAAAAATTACCTCAAATTGACCATCTCCTGTTTTTCACCGTTTTAGGTCTACCAGCTGATCAGATGTATAAAAATTATTTCCTGGGCACTTAAAAGTGATGATAAGAACCCTTCTTTCTAAAAGATATTTCTTTCTCCTTCAATTGTACAGGGATTTCTAAACACTTATCTTGGTCAGTTTCTTTCCCACACAATTCTCTTGTAGTAAGGGGAAATATAATCTCTATTCTCCCTTTACTCTGAGCCTAGTATATTCTATAAATGGTAAAGGTTGTTAAATAAGCAGTGTAACTAAAAGTTGAAGAATTTGGGAAAGATTACTGGTTAATGTTTTTTGCCAACCGAAAATAATGGCAGTTATAAAACGACAACTCCGGAGCTTCTGTGAAGAAAATGGTTCATGGGGGTGGGAAAAATGGCTTATTCTATACCACTTTACAGTGGTTTTAAGGGACTGACTTAATAATTAAATTAAATTAAAATTAAACTGTGTTCTTATGAAGTCATTAGAATGTCCTTAGTTTCAAATGCACAAGCAGCTGTTACATGCAGAGTAAATTCTTTGTCTTAAAAAGAGTTTATTATTTATTCCTGGACTAAATAAATAACTTCTCAGGAAAAGTTACACACAGAGAGAAACAAAGCCCAATATCCGACTTGATATCGGGATTACGGGCAAACAAATAGGGAGAGCAACAGCCCCAAATATGAGATCCGATGCCGCTAGTATTTAACAAACTGAGAAACCAGAAACCCCCAAAGAAAACTCGTGCCAAAAAGAGAAAAATCCTCCTTCCCCCGAGGAGTGACCTTTCGCCCGAGGGTCGGATGCTGCCTAGCGCCAGCAAAGTTGGCCACCCGAGCCGTCACCTTCTGGAGCCCTCCTTGGTCAGGGGACAGAGGGACAGACGGTCACGCAGCATACCCCGCTCCCGCTTGTGGGACAGCACGGTATGCTGCGTCTAGATTGCGGACAGCTAGACAGACCGACTTACCCAGGGGTTTGATGGTGTTCTCCGTGGCCTCCTTCTCCTTGGAGCCGCCGCTCGACATGAGAGCGGCGATTGAGAAGGCGTTGGCCCTGGAGGAGAGCTGGGGCTTGGGCGACGCAGTGAACTCCATGGTCCCCAGCGAGCGGTCCTGGCCAGGCACAGGGCCTGCCGAGCTGCCGTCCAGCTTCTCCAAGAGAGATAAAGACACGAAACGCAGAGCAAAGTTTCCGAGTGCAGTCACAGAGGAGCCGGGGACTCCGGACGAGTCAGCCCCAGGCTCCCCAAGAGCTCTGCACCAGCCTATCGGCTCCCCGACTGCAAAGCCCCAGAGCCGAGCGACTTCCAACTAGCCGGATTGGAAGGAAGAAAACCAACCGGGCGCTCAAGGGGGTGTACAAGCACAGGGGGCGCTCGGCACCACCAGAGGCTGCACCGCCCAAAGCCGGAGCATCAGCCGCGCCCAGCCCAGGGGTCTCGGGGTGCCCCCTTCCCGCGTCCTTCCTCCCTCCGCCCGCTGGGGATGGCAGAAGTGGCCAGGCTGCAGGGAGGTAGCGTCCCGCGGAGACCCGCTGCCAGAGAACGGGCGCCGACGGGCCGCAGCACCGGGAAGCGGAGCAAACCGAGGAGCGAAGGACACTGCGCCGGGCGCTCGCAGCTCGGCGCCTTAATTTGCTGGCGGCGGCGATCCCTGCGGCCCGCAGCCAGTCAGCGACGCCCCACGTCACCGCTTCCTGATTCCGCTGCCGGGGGCGGGGCCGGGGGCCGGGGGGCGGGGAGGACGCCCCCGGGGCGCGGAGCCCGCGTGGCTTCGCGCAGCGGCTGTCCCGGAGCCTCGCACCCCTTTGGGGACGAAGGTGCCACTCTCCAGGAAGGCGCGGCTGCTGCGGCCGCCCCCGCCTAGTCTCGCAGTTTCGCCGCGGGAGGGCGGTGCGCGCTGTCGAGAGAGGGCACCTTGGGGGCGGCCTAAGACTCAAGATCCGGAGCGTTGGCCCAGTGCGGGAACCTAAACCAGAGGAATTCTCGCCGCCTCCATTCTTTTATTTCCCGGCGCACAAAGTACCAAAAGAAAGTTGGGAAGCGCTAAGTAGAACGGAAACCCGCGCGGCGTAGCCGGCGCCGGCAGAGCAGATCCTAAGTTGCGGGCTTGGCCCCATCCTCCGGGCGGCCCCCGGGAATCGGTCCCTGCACTGGTTGGGCCCCAAAGTCTGTCTGCTTGTATAACCAAGAGACGCAGTCCTGCAAAAGATAAACTAGGAGAGAGGCGCGAGCCTTTGCAGAGGGTGCTCTGTTAGCCGAACCACGGCTTCTGCTGCGCACCCTTGTGCCTCTCGTCTAGGGTTCATATTCCCGAGAGGGGTTCTGGAAGATGAAGCCGCCGCCAGAGGGAAGGCGAGGGTCGGGGCGCGTTGCCAGGAGCGCAGCACCCTGCGGGAACCACGCCACGCGCAGTGGGCGAGTGAGCGGCTCACCGCGCCGGAACTCTGCGGACGCGCAGTCCTCTGCCTTAGCAAACTGAGCTACGAGCAGGACTTCCCACGGCCTTGTGAGGGGCGCCTGCTGGCCTTGTTGAGCCTGAATAACTCAAATTCTCCGAATTCGCAGGGTAATCCGCTTCACTTGGAGCCGTGTAAACTCAAGTTAACACACACACTCAAGTTGTACATGTAAATATTTGCACTCCTTTCCAGCCAGTCGGTCTGGCGATTAGGAGCCTCTTGGTGGGTCTTTAAAAAAAGAGGAAGAAGAAAAACAACAGCCCCCGTTTCTCACTGGTCTTTTTCTTCCTCTCGCTTCCCCCCACCCTCCAGCTCCTGAAATAAACTTATGGGAAAGAACTAAAAGTCAAAATAGCTTCTGAGAAGGTTTATGCCAGCAAAATGACATCTGGGAAAGTCGTGATTTGTCTTGTCAATAGGTGTTGAATGAAGGGAACTAAGAGATGTGTTCTGCTATCAGTCTGAGTTACAAAGTATATATGTGCAAGTGTTTTGTGAATTCGTAAAACCGTAGGTTTTTGGTGCTCGGAGTTTATGCCGCCGTTTAGTCCAACTCCATTTGCTTTAAAGAGAGAAAACCAGGTTGTGGCTGAGCGGCGCATCTTGCCCTCTCAGGCGTCGCCGCTGGCTAGAGGCAGACGGGCGAGTGGAACCCGCATTCCAGGCCACGTCCCTGGTCAGCCTTGGCCCTGCAGCTGAGAGTGGACTGTTCACGTGAGATCAATAGTAGAGCTAAAGCCGGCTGCGAGCAGAATGCTTTCAGACTAAACCGCGGCATGCATAGAGGCTAAGCCACCGGATGCGTTTGAGGATCCGTTTCCATTCTTGAATCCTGAATCCTTGGTCCTTTGCTGTTTTTTGAACAACCCAGACAATTCGGTTATTAAAACCATCTACTACTCCAACACACACACACACACACACACATAAACACACCTTCTCGATGTAACTGTGACATTTCCTTCTTTCTTGTCTCAAATCCTTAGGGTTTGCCCAGAAAGGAAGATTTCTGCCAAGAGACCTTTTTTTTCTTTTGTGTTTGTGTGTGTGTGTGTGGGGGGGGGGTGGTCATGGTTTGTCTAGACCTTGATATATGCTTCAGCAAAGTGTCACTGGTTTTGTTCTCCCAATTTAGTTTTCAAAAACTTGCCATAGAATTATACCTCAGATATAAAAATAAAACTTGCCATGACATTTCTGCACAGAGGAAAAGACGTGTTTTTTAAAATTATCTTAATGGCTTAAAATGGAATATGAATAATTTCGTAACAGGGACATTTTCAGAAAAAGTGAAGGGGCAAGACGAAGCTTGAATTGCCCCAAATCCGTTTCCTCCCTGTTTCCCAAGCGCTGATGGGGCCTTAGCCCAGTTTGGGGACTTTGTGCGCAAGAAGAGCGCCTGTTCAGCCTATTATGGGTAAAACAAAAGGCAAGAAAAGCAGAGCGAGCGCGGAGACATGCAGAGGGCCAGAGGTATTGAAAAGGCCCTTTAAACAAATCCGGGCGCAGAGGTGAGCCGGTCCCGGATCCCTAACAAGCTATGCATCTTGTTGGTGTTGAAACCACGGCAGTAAATGTATGCTACAACATAATTATCAGGGCACACCGTCCTTCCTCTTAGATTTATTGCCTTTGCAAATCAATAAGGTGCTATAAAAACAGGGAGCTGGTGTTTCGCTGAGAGGTCCTGTCAAAGACCGATTCACAGTTGTCCTGTAGCGGAGAATGTCAATTTCTGACATTTCAGACCCCAGTGTTAGCGCGGGTTAACAGGTAAACCCACCCGGAGGGCTGGAACAAAGCAACCACGTTAACACATCTGCACAGGACCTTCTCTGGTTGATGTCTGGCGGGCAGGGGCAGCTTTCGGGTACTGGAAAGTGCACTGGACTTGGGAAAGGGGTTTGAATCCTGACTTTAGCACGCATTAGCCAAGAGACTCTAAGTAGTTAAACCGCTCGTCATGTACTAAAACGAAGTCAATAATTAATTCCTACTTGGAAGATGGCTTTGTCGATTAAGGGGTAATGAGCGTAAAACGCCTGACACATAGCCGTTACCCCAATATTAATATAGAAATTCATTATATTTAATACTGCACTGCAATGTCGAGGTTGCAGAGACGTATCTCAGGCGCTCATGAGGAACTGTGTAGATAGTTTTGGAAGGTACGAAGAGGATCATTATTTACATCTTGTTAAAATTTGGAGCTTACGAATGCTAATGTTGGTTACACATCCGAGTTTTGTTACACGGAGAACTGGAAGATGTCTCTACACAACTACCCTTCCAAATTTCCATTTGTAGCCTCCGGGGCTCAAAAGTTAGTGGACTCGGGAAATGGCCTGGAAGTAATCGGTTTCCCGCTGTGGGCCAATGGTCCCTCGCTTAACCAACGCTAAATCGGACCCCTTGCCTGCGAGCCGCGGAGATCGGTTCCCGGCTCGCCTGGCCAAGTGCCTGCAGGCGCCCGGTGGAAGAACTGCGCCGGGGTCCACAGGGCCGAGGTGTCAGGCCCAGGGCGTGGGCTGCCCTCCCTCCACCCCACGCGGGAAGAAAAGGAGAAAGACCCGCTTTTCCGTACACCCGGAGCTCCACAGACTTCCTGCGGCTACTCTCGAAAGTGGCCCGAAATCCCCATCCTCTCTCCCGCTCTTTGAAAGCATAGCAGCAGGCCTCGGTGCCTCTGGATTCCTAAATTCGGTTTACAACGCAAGAAAGGGGCCCCCAGTCCCTGGAGAGGGCAGCCTTAGCGGGTCCGGAGCGGTGCGCCCCAGGGCAAGCCGAGAGCAGCGCGCGGCCCCGCGCCGTGGAGGGAGCGCGCGGCGCGGCCTCGGATTTCTCGGAGCGGCGAGAGGGCGGGTCCAGGCGTTTTTTCCCCGGAATTCCCTGGCGGGGTTAAGTTTACTCGAACCCAGGTGGTCGCGGAGAAACGACCCGTCCCAGCCTAGGCCACGAGAACTGGCCAACCCCCGAGGCCCCTGGGCCGAGCGGCTGGCGGCGCCTTTGCCCGGTTCCCGCTCTAGGGCAAAGCAAAGGTCCGGCTCCTCGAGGGGCGCGGCCCGAGCTTTTCATCTGAAGTTCCCGGGCTGCTGTGTATGCGTTGGGCCCGGGATTTCACACTCGCGCCGAGCTGCGGGACCAAAGAAAGGGATGCCATGTGGGCTCAGGGCAGGTCGCTCTCCTCTCCAGGGGCCGTGTCCTCGGGAGGTGAAGGGCCTTTGGGCCGGAGCTCGCCGTGGCGACAGCCCCGCTTGTCCTCCAGGGGCCGCCTCCTCTTCTGTCCCCACCACCCGCACCCGCCTCTCCCGGGCCTCCTTGCGGCCACTGGCTCTCCCGTTCGTCCCCCAGGAGCTCGGTACCGCAGGATCAGGCTCTCGGCGCCCTGGGGTTTTGAAACCGGTGCGCCAGAGTTCGGTGCAAAACTCACAGCTCGATCCCAAGAAACACAAAGAAAGATTTCTTCTGACCCTGTGGGCATGGAACCCAGACCTACTCTTCCCTCCATCTCCGTTCTCTTTCTCCTCCTCCTCCACGCGTGCTCCCGCCTTCCTGGAACTCCAACCCCTCTCTTGGGCCGCCGTTGCCTTTCCCACGGTCCTCTTCCCGATAGACCAGTCGCTGTCAGATCCCGTCTTTATTTAAAATGTAGGTATTTTGTACATCAGATTTTTTGCATGCACTTTGATTTTTAAAATATTACTGCACTAAAACATTATTTCTTGATTATTGAGTTTTTTGGCACTTCCTTTAACTTTGGGCTCTCTCCCTAGTGCCATTCGTGTCAGGAAGGTAAAGTATTTGCTCGAAATCACGCTGATAATAAACTGCGGAGTGGGGATTTCAACGCAAATCTCTGGTTCAAAAGCATCGCTTCTGCCATTAAGGAGAGCGCTGGACTAATGAAGCGGAAACCCCACCAAGGGAAGGAAAGAAGACGCGTTCCCTGCTTCGGGATGACGGTCTTGTTGGCCTGGCTCCTGGTCTGCCCGGGTAGAGGCGTGGAGCCTGTGTGGATGGCGCACGCCGCTCCCAGAAACCCGGCCCGGGCGAGCGTCCTGAGCTGCGGTTTCTTAGGTGTTTAAAACAAACGCAAAACTAATTAGACAACTTCTGTAGTAGAGCAACCACAGCTGTCTTGCTAACGTCCTTCCCCTCACAATGTAGTGACAGTTTTGGAGATGCCACCCAATTAAATTAATAGTGATTTCCGCATTTTGAAAGCTGATCCAGGCTCTCACCAACCAACTACGCACTGTTCCCTCTGCTGGTTGCTGGAGTGTCTCCATACATCCTCCAGTCGCTCCCCACCTTGGCTCTTGGGACCCCCCGAGCCAGCTGTTCTTGTTGACAATCTATCCACGTCCTTGTCCCAGGGGGGGTTGGCAGATAGGTGGAAATGACCCAGGCAGGAAGTGCCCTGCAGGTCTCTGCCACCAGTTCTCATTGCAAGTCACCCCAGAGGGTGTTGACTGAAGCTCATATTAGTCCCAGCATTGGGCAAATTACATCCTTCTAAGGGCTTGGGTCCTATTTCCAAATGGAAACGTGTTCCACACGACTTGAAGTATTATGTAAGTGAACAAAAATTTATGCATCTAATAAAAGATAATGCACAGTATGTATTCATTAAATATTACCAAAAGCCTACTCTGGGCTGGGTGAGTACTGTGCTACTTTAGAAATAAAACAGTGATTGGAACCCTAACATTCCAGCCACATGCAGCTCAGTCTGGTGGGAGACAGATAATAAACACTCACACACACACACAAGCAGAAATTGTGATAAAGACTTGAGGAAACAAGGTGCACAGCTAGAGAACTCAATTATTGTGGACATTCATCCAACCCAAGCACGGCTTGTGTGGTGAGGGTGGAGGTGGTCAATTTGATTATGGCCCCTGCCCTTCAAGAGTTCAAAATCCAGCTGGGGAGATATATTAAAAGGCATCCAGGGCCGACTGGATAGCCCAGTGGATAGGGCGTCGGCATACCACATGGGAGGCCCCGGGTTCGGTTCCCGGGGACCTCTCCTAGCGGGCAGACCGCCTTGAGAATGGCAAGCCGCCGTGGGCGGGCCAGAGCCGCTGTGGGCAGGGCAAAAAAGCTGCCACGGACAGGCAAGAGCCGCCACGGGCAGGGCAGGTCGCCCG
>PVKH010042513.1:0-10816 GCA_004027955.1 Chaetophractus vellerosus
CTAGAATGACTTTATCCTACATTTTTGCTCAGGAGGTTGTAGAGATTGTATAATTTTGGCTCCAAACCCTTGTGAGTGCAGAATTGTGGTTAGGACTTTTTGGGGGCGGGGAGATTTATTTATTGTATTCTATTCCACCTAGAATAAAGACGTAGATAGACATAATCCCTATTTTCTCCCTCTATGTAACATATATTTTTCTAATGTTCTCACTGAGGCTGGTGTTCTTTGGAGGTTTTAGATTTTTACAGGGGTCTCTCATATAATGTCAGCTTTCCTGGGATTCAGACTTTGTGTTCTGACCTCTCCCCAACTCCGTGATTGACTGGTTAAAGCCCAGGCACTAGTACACCATGGATTATCAGATCCTCTGCAAATGACTGTCCCTATGATAACTCCCTGGGTTCATACTTTTTTATTTTATTTTATTTTTCTGGGCTCTGAGTAATTCCCTTATTTCTCCCCAACTCAGCACCCAAAATGTTTTTTACTTTATTTTCAGAATTTTTAGTTGTGCTGTTCCAGGAAGGTTTTCTCTGACATCAAGTAAAAAATCTTGTCAAGAGTTGTGGGATATCAAATTAGTAATCAGAAAGTTGGTTGATAAAAACAGAATGAGAGCGAGAAAAATTGGATCATTTTGAGGGATACTTTTTCAGGGAATGGAAAAAATTAAGTATTTTTGCCCCACATTAAAATATTACTTTTTATGGAATAGACAATCACATGAAGGGAATAGGAAATAACATGGAATTGTAATATGGTATTATAAGGGCTACGAGGAAGGAAGTATAGATTGATGTGGAACACAGAGGAAAAGCACTAGACAGCAGGAACCAGGGATGATTTCTTAAATGAAATTACTTTTAATCTGAGATTTGACATATGATGTAGGAAAGTGATTCTCGAAGTGTAAGCCCTAGACCCTCAGTATCACCTGGGAACTTTTTAGAAATGGAGAGATTGGGGCCTCATCCTGGGCTATGGAATCAGGAACTCTTGAGGGTAAGTACGGGCAATCTGGGTTTTAGCAAACACTCAGGAGATGCTGATTCAGCCTGAAGTTTGAGAACTAGTGGTATAGGTAATGGCCAGATAAAAAGGGCTAAGATTTAGATCCTGCCAGGCAGAGGGACTAGGCTTTAAGACCTCTGGGAAAGAAAACAGGGACTGATATTAATGAAGAATTTCAATTTGCCTGGAGGATAGATTATAAGGTGTAGGGAAGGGATAGGAAGGACACAAGAGGGGATTTAGAGGAAAGCAGAGAGCAGATCATCAGAGTTTTATATAAGCCACATTAAATTGTTTAGATTTCATTTATCATAAATATTTATATATACATCTGTCTCCTCAAATAGAATGTGAATATGTAAGGGCCAGTATCATATTTCCATGCATCAGAACACCCCTGAAATATTCTTGTCATATAGTTAGTATTTAATAAATGTATGCTAATTGAGATCTCACTGGATACTTGTGAGGTAGGCATTATTACTCTTATTATACACTTTAGGACAACAGAGGTTAAGAGAAGTGGCTTACCTGAATAAATTAACAAGGTCAAATGACTATTCAGAAGCAGTAATTTTTTACAAACCCAAGCCCTTTGGGTTTTGTTTCTAGAATCCCTTCTTTATTCCACACTACCTTTCTGTCAGGGAATGCTGAGATTACTGAAAATACTTTCTAACACAAAAAAATGATAGATTTTTTTTTAAACCTGTAAGCATTACTAATGCAATTGTCTTTTTTTTTTTCCTCTTCTCTTCTTTTGTTTTCCAGACAGAAAAGGGGAGTGCACTTCATGAAGCAGCATTGTTTGGAAAGGTGGATGTTGTGCGAGTTCTGTTAGAAACAGGTAATCTATCATTCTCCGTAGAACTTGTCCTGCCAAACACTATCGCCATTTCAGTGGTAAGCAAAGGAAAATGACACACGTTTCTTCATGAATTACCCTTACTTCTTGCCTTCAGTCCAAACTGCAAACATGTATTTGTGTTATGTATGTATTTGTGTTATGTACAGCTGAGCTTCAGTGTTTAGATAAAGTGCTATAATATGTACCTTCTTTCCTAAATATATGTTTTAGTAAAAAGCTCTTAGAAATTTCAATTTTATTTTTTTAAAATCACATTTAAATGCACTAGAGAAACCACTAAAAAGAAATTTAGGACTAGATCCCAATTGAATACTCATTTAATATTTCAAATAAAGGTTTAGCATGCAAGATGAAAAAATTTATTTTTTTGCTATATTTGTATAAAAATTGGCCAAATCCATCCATTCTGTCAGTTATTTTAATATCAACAATTCTTGAGGCTTGGAATTTTGTAAGAAACTGAATCAGTAAGATTTCAAAGATTATGTATTTACTTAAGTTTTATTCATCTGAAGGCCCAACAACCAGTGATGGAATTAGGGTTAGAAAACTTACTTCTTTTCTCTGTCATCTTTAAGAGCAGGAGCCTACTCTAGGGTCCCTGGATCCCCTTCTGGATCAAAAATGTAAATATTTGCATTAGAGAAGGATCATACTTTCATCGAAGTCTCAAAGGGGACTATGAGACCCCAATAGGATAAGAAGCTATTAGATGACAACTCTTAAAGTGATGAGTATGGGGCTGTTAAATATGTATTTCTAGAATGACAGACAGTGAGGCTAGGAGGAACACATTTAGGAAGAATATTTAGGGAGATTAAAGTCTAGCAGAGTGAAAAACTTAGCTGCCTCATCCTGTAAGACTGGCTGAAGGGATTGCAAAATGAGGAAGTGAATGTGTTTCTAAAAGGAAAGATTTCTCCCTGTGCAAAGGGAGGAATTGTTTTCTGTGAGATTAGGACAATTCTTTGGTATATTAAAGAACATGTATTTTCCTCAGGTTTTTATATTTCAACTATGGTAGGCAGAGATTAGCATTCCCTATCAATAAGGTAAATTCTCCTTCTATTTATTTCATCAGCTGAGTAGCTTTTGTTTATAGCAGAGGGAACCTTTTAGAGGAAATGCTCTGATGGAACAAGAAAGTAGGCTTATTTGTCTTTATATGTGTAATTTGATTGAAATGAAATGAAATTGGAACTGAGGTCAGATTTTCTTTTTAGGATCCAAAGGCCATGATTCAAATTTATACTTGTAAACCAATTGATGTGAGTCTTTCATGTTATGGACTATATTTAGTGTGTTTATTATCCTATGTAAAAAAAAAAACAACAAAAATCATTGTCATATTATTGGATTGTGATTATGCTTATACACAGTTAAACTTTCGTATTTAACTTCAACATGTAACAGTGATATAATAAATGATTTGAGGCAGCCAAGTCAATATGTACTGGTTACATATCCCTACATAAATTTAAGCAAATGTTTAATAATTTTATTGTGATGACTTCACGTTGGGGCCAGATCCTATTAACTGGATTTGTTGGTAGTTAGGTGTTTGGGAACTTAATAAATATTTTGGGGGCAGTGAAAGATATTTACTTCATTAAAATAAATTATTTGGTACAACACGTTTTCAGAACTATTCCAAAGGTGTTTTGGTTACACACTTGAAGAAATTTGCTCACAAGACAGCTGATGAATGTGACTTTTATTGAATATTATCTTGCATAAATAAATATAATGGAATATTTGATTTATTTCCAAAATAATGATGCCCTTTCAACTTTTGTGAATACTCAGGTATCCTAAGGATGTTCTTTTATTACTCACCCACTGCTTGATTACCATGTACTAAATATTTTTGTCATACTATACAGAGTATATAAATCATATGAACATTATGCTTTAGGAAATTACATTCTAAATCAGTGATTTCTTTTTTGCTTGGTAATATTACATTTATTTAACTAGTTATAACCCAAAAGTCATCATAGGGTCCTAAAAAGTAGTCTTAATAAGGTCAGTGCTCTGTAAGTGTTCTTGCACTTGGGTAGCAGTAGACCCCTGTCTTCTTTCTTGCTAATTTTTATGTGTGTGTAGAATTTTATAAAAAAAAAACCCACCTTCAGTGCTTATTCTATATACATTTGATATTAGAGAAGTGGTTTGTTTAGTGGTATCATCTGATGACACTCTTAGTGGTGTACTTCTAGTGGGTTTTCTTTTTCTTTCAGGAATTGATGCCAACATAAAAGATAGCTTAGGTAGAACTGTCTTAGACATTCTGAAAGAACATCCATCTCAGAAATCTCTGCAGATTGCATCACTCTTACAAGGTAAACAATATTGAATGATGGATGAGTTTGCCTTAAAGTTAAGATTCAATTAAAACTGTCTTGCAGTTTTCTTTTGGGTTTTGAATGGTTTGCTTTTATGGAACTCGTTATTTGCATTTTTCCTGGTAGACTATTCTTAAATTTAAAGTTTCATTTCTGTTTTTCAACTACTCCAGATTAAAAATAAGCTAAGATTTTTGACTCACTTAATATTAAGATTTTTTAACCCATGTAGTAAGTATGTATTTATGAGCTTGAAGTTAATAAGGCTATAAAGAAGTGACGATGATGTATTATCTCTTATATTTGAATGATACTTTAAGAGTTTTCAGAGCTTTTCTATTATTTTGTCTGATTTCTATAATAATTCTGTGAGGTAGATAAGTAAGATATCACTATTCTCCTGTTTGCACTTGAGAAAAACTGAAGCTCTGAGATTATTAAGTGATTGGTTTAAACTCATGTAGTCCATTCTATGTGATAGAGCTGGTACATAAATGCTGGGTTAACAACAACAACAAATAATTGTATTTAGCTGAAAGGATACAGATATTTCTTCCCTACCTTCTTTTTATTTTTATTTATTTTTAAAATTCAAACATTTCAAATTCAAAAAATAAAATAATAGGCAAAAGGCAGCTTAACAAGTTATAGAAGCATTACTCCAAAAAAGCTCTATCCAGGTACTTTTATCTCATCTAATCCTAACAAACTCAGTTGTTCCTCCAGTATTCATAAAGATACACAGATGAACACAGATTAGTTAAAAGACATAATCAAGTTCTTACTAATAAAGAAAATGAAGAAGCAAAAATGCTTACTCACATTCATATCTCTATTTTTTATTGAGGTGATTTCACATAACATGCAATTAAGCTTCCATTTTTTGAGGTGCTGGGGGCTGGTGATTGAACCTGGGACCTCATATGTGGGAAGCTGATGCTCAACCACTGAGCCACTTCAGCTCTCCTGAGTTGTTTTTTTTTGTTTTGTTTTGTTTGTTGTCCCTGCACCCCCCAGATGGCTCCCTCATCTGTCTGCTTGCCATCTACTTGTGTCTGCTCATTGCCTTTGCTCATTGTGTCTGCTCATTGTCTCTGCTTGTTGTGTCCACTTGTTGTCTACTCATCTTCTTTAGGAGGCACTGGGGACTGAACCTGGGACGTTCCATGTGGGAGGCGGACACCCAACCACTTGAGCCACATGTGCTCCTTACTTGTTGTGTCTGCTCCTTTGTTAGCTCATTGCATCAGCTCATCTTCTTTAGGAGAGCATGGGGAACCAAACCCGGGACCTCCCATGTGGGAGGCGGACACCCAATTGCTTGAGCCACATCTGCTTCCCTGTTTGTTTTGTTGTTGTTTAGGAGGCACTGGTATCCGAACCTGGGACCTCCCATGTGGGAAGCAGGTGCTCAACCTCTTGAGCCATATCTGCTCCCTGCAATTAAGCATTTTAAAGTGTTTATATCAGTGGCATTTAATGAATTCACAGCGTTGTACAGTCACCACCTCTCTCTAGTATCAAAACTTTTCAATCATCACATAATACCCTGTAACTCATTAAGAAATCATTTTCCATTTCCCCTCCTACATCCCTTGGAAACCAGTAATCTACTTTCTGTCTCCATGGATTTGCCTATTCTGGGTATTTCATATGAAAGGAATCATTCAATATGTGACCTTTTCTATCTGGCTTCTTTCACTTAGTATAATGTTTTCGAGGTTTGTTAAGTTGTAGCATGTATCAGTACTTCATTCCTTTTTGTGGCTGACTAATAATATTCCATTGTTTGTATATACAACAATTTGTTCGTGACTTCTCTAACTTCTTGATACAGTACTTACTACAAGGTAATTCAGTCTCGTCAACCTTTGTCTTTGAAAAAGGTCATTTAAATTCTTTTGTTGTTAGTTGCAGTCAGTAGGCCTGTTGAAAGTTTGACAACCATCTAGGTACTGATTTTTCATTTACTGAATTTCATACTTCTCCATTTGAAAAAGTTTATGAAGAACTTAAATTCAATTTCTTTCCCCTTGGCTCTGGTAATTAGACCTGTCATATCACATATTCCCTTAAAAACTCTCGTGGTCTTTCTCTCCTACACTGTTAGGCATTGTTCACCCCCTGCAATGGATATAGATCAGCTGCAAGTGAAATAGAGGAGAGAGGTTGGGTAGATTTCATTGAATATCAGTGGGGAGACCAAAGAACAGCTTTGTTCCACAGGCAAATTCATGACTTAAAGCCAAGTCAGGCAGGAGACATGTAAATAGGGGTCAAGAAAGAGCAAAGAGGGGCAAAGAGGTAGATGAGCTATAGGAGGTCATTATGCTTTCTCTCTGTTTACAGAACCTCTCATGGAAGATCAAGCCCCTATAATTGTCTTGTTGCAAGTACATTTAAGATGAATCAGAGAAGAATAAAATATGGCTGTTCATAGTAATTCAAATTAAAGTCAGGTTTGAAAGAAGCAACTAAAAAATAAAAAAGAGTAGCAAACAACATTTTTACAGTCTTCCCCCTCTAGGCATTTTATTTTGGAATTTTGCCTCTAACTGAACTTTAAAAAAAAACTGAGGATTGTGAATAATGTGTCTTTTGGGAGAAGCAAAATAAATGTCATGCATTAAAAAAGGACATGAAATATATAGACTATTTAAATGTCTTATTGGTTCAACTTAAATTAAAATGTTATCTAAGAGTAACTATCTGTGCTCTCTTATATGGTCAAGATTCAGATGGTATGTCATTTAGTGTCCGAGTATATAGAACAACTCTGAATTCTTTAAATTATTAGGAAAATTTGGAAATGTGAACACATTATCTATGTTCTTTGCCTTCCTGAATTTCAAGTCACTGGTATATTTCAAATCTCATGAAAAAGTTTGTTATTGAAATAATGCCAATTTATATAGATTAAATTACTATGTGTGTCCTGGAGGAGGAATTCAATTTACATGATTATTGCATGAGGCACAATTTGAAGGACAAAAATCCCATAGGTTGTTTTCTTTTCCTAGTAGAATTTGCCTAGAATAATTGCCCTTTGGTAGAAATTATTTGATGGTATTAGGATAGAATTGGTTGGAATGAGAGCACTAACTTTGTTAACTGGATTTTAAGAAAAAGTTTCCTTCTAAATAAAGAAGTACAAGTAAAAGAGCCCCCTAATGAAAGAGATTTTTTGATTTAACCTATAGACAGAGGCTACAAACTAGCCACTTGGGGGCTGAATGTTTTGGAAGACAGCAAATATGTTTCCTTTGGATCACATATTTTTGGACCACACTGAATTTCCATGAAAGCTGAATTAGTTGTCAACATTTACAAATTTAGGACTTCAGCTAAAAATCTAGTTGTTTGACCTCTCTAAAAATATTGGCCTTCATTTTACTTCATTGCTGAAATTTAAAGAGGAGACCTTCTCTCTGGTTAACGATTCTCCCGACCCCCTTTGTATTCTTTCCGAGACCGTTGAGGCTGAATATCAGTTGATATTTATCTCTGCATTTAAATGATATTTTCCTTATTCTTGTGTCATGTCTGTCCTGACTCCACCACTTACTAGCTATATGAACATGGGAAATCACTAATCCTCTTTCTTTAGTTAAGTCATCTTTAAAACTGGGGTGGTAAAAATGCCTGAGAGCAGATGTAGCTTAAGCAGTTGAGCACCTGTTTCCCAAGTATGAAATCCCAGGTTTGATCCCTGGTACCTCCTGCAGACAAAACAAATGGAAAAACCAACTTGGGGAGCCGGTGTAGCTCAGTGATTGAGGGCTGGCTTCCCATATACAAGGTCCTGCGTTCAATCCCTGGCCCTGGCACCTACCTCAAAAAAAAAAAAAGTGCCTGTGTCACAGTGTTATGAAGATTAAATGAGTTAATTTCTATCAAATACTTAGAACAGTGCTTGATGCATTGTAAGAAATATTTACATTTAGCTGCTATTATTGTTCTATCTTTATCAAATTGGAAAAATGAAAGATAGGCTCAGTATGTGATATGATTTCAAAAATAATGGGGAAGAACATTGTGTTTTTTGTGTGGAAATAAAGGCTAGTATACAAATTATATTTTGCAGTATTACACCATTATAAAATAAACTGATGTTATCCTGCATCATTCATTTATGTTACCTGATTGGTTTTGTATCCAACTGTATTAGTCAGCCAAAAGGGTGCTGATGCAAAGTACCAGAAATCTGTTAGGGTTTAAAAAGGGTATTTATTTGGGATAGAAACTTACAATTGCCAGGCCATAAAAGATAAGTTACTTCCCTCACCAAAGTCTGTTGCCATGTGTTGGAGCAAGATTGCTGCTGATGTCTGCAAGGGTTCAGGCTTCCTCTTCCTCTTAAGGCTCTGTGGTCCCAGCTTCTTCCAATATCAGCTGTAGGGTAGGATAAGTCTTGTCTCTCTCTCCTGGGGCTTGTTTCTCTCTGGGCTCAGCTACTCTGTTCTCTCCACAAGTTCAGCTGTAGACTATCAGGTGAACCGCTCCTCTCTCTTCCCCGGGGCCTCTGCCATGTCTAATGGGACCTTCTCTCTTTCCTCACATATCTGCGTCTCTGTGTATTTACTTCCCTGGGCTCCAGCATTAAAACTCCTCTGCCTTTCTGTGAGTCCCTGCCCACAACGTCCTACTGATGTGGCCGAATCAAACCCTTAATCATTATTTAATCAAGTAAAAGTGAAACTTCTGAATCCAATACAATCTAATATGCCCAGAGGAACAGACCAATTTATAAACATAATCCAATATTTATTTTTGGAATTCATAAACAATATCAAACTGCTACATAATCTGAGGTTGACATTCTTGTTTTAGGGATCAATTCCATTCAAAGTGTCTTTCAGAGAGTTTTAAATCTTTCAAGAAGAAGATATATCTCCTGATAAGTCAACTTATTTTTAAGGAAACAATCTGACAAATTTAGTTTTCAGAAAAAATAGGGTCAGGAGTCTATTCCAAAATACCTGGTTTCTTTTTGTAGTTAAAAAGCATAAAATTAATAACTAATCATAAAGTTCCATTTGTTTTCTTTGAAGCTCTTTTAAAAACTTAGGGTATATTTAGAACCTGATTGCTAGAAGTAAAACAAACTTTAGTTATTGAATTTAAAATAAATTAAACAAAATATGTAATTTTAAAAATGTATGTGCACAGAATATTTAGAAGGCGTGGGAAGAGCAACATTCCTTGAAGAACATGTACAGGAAGATACAACACAAGAAACATGTACTTCATCTCCTATTGAGTCTCCTTCCCAAAAGACCAAAAGTGAGTATTAATTATAAAGTCCTTGGAACTATACTAGATCTTAGTTACACATTTGGCCTATATGTACAGAAAGGCTAACTCTTGTGGAAAACTCAAGTCTAATAAGCTAGATCCTATGCTCTGTATTCTATCCATTTGTTCAATCAACACTTCTTTTCTCCTGCTCTGTCAGGCACTACTCTCAGGCCCAGGATGCAGTAGGGAACATGCAGTTTACATGCAAGGGGATATTTCATAGTAGATGTTTTTTCTAAAATGTGTTTTTAATGCAGAATAAAAATATAACTATCTGGAATGTAACTGCTGAAATTTTTTTTTTCAGGGTAAATTATAGGTGTAAGTCATTTTCTGACATTGTTTGGAAAAATATTTATTTGCATGTAACTTATAAAATATTCATGTTTTGACAGGTGATGCTTATTATTTAACTATTTCTTCTGTGCTATTCCTTTATATCATGCCAGTTTTAAATATAGAATTCTAATTCATTACTTATGTAATTATGTTTAAATAAATTCCACGATTTTTGTTTATTGAACTTAGGTCCTCAGCACCTTTTCAAATTTTTAGTTGAATTGTATTAATTGTCAGTGAAGTAAAATACAAGTATCGATTATTGAAAAGTATCACCATATATGAAGTTTTACTTCTAGATTCTTATATATACTGCTTATATGTAGACCTTCAATATTAATTTTTTTCTTGAAAAATAAGGTAGGCAAAATTGGAATTTTCTCTTTTGTTTTTAATATTTTTGTACTAATTACAGTTTATTACCTTGCTTTCAGCAGAGTATCTTCTGATTACTTGATCTTGTTTGTCATGTGTTGAGTTCTATCACCAAACCAGTCATTTAAAAATTATTTAACATGAACTCTTAGCAATAGATTTTCTTTAAACTTATGAAAAACTTTACTCTCTTCTTACAGGTGAAACTGTGACTGGAGAATTATCGAAACTCTTGGATGAAATCAAACTGTGTCAAGAAAAAGATTATTCTTTTGAAGATTTGTGCCACACAATTTCAGACCACTACTTAGATAATTTGAGCAAGATTTCAGAGGAAGAACTTGGGAAAAATGGAAGCCAAAGTGTAGTAAGTAAGGGGGAAATGAAGACAATGCCTTTGTCTTTGTCAGTTCAGTATGTTCACTTAAAAGGCATAGGATTTGGCCCGTTATCTGATCCTCAGTTTCCTTCAGTATCAAATGTCAAGCTCCCTATTTCTCTTTGCCTAGTGCTCACTGAGATTTATTCTCCTTGCATGTGAGGGGAAGGAATGCTTTGATAAATTTATAGTTTGTGC
>PVKH010042514.1:0-10818 GCA_004027955.1 Chaetophractus vellerosus
ATCATAAAGTCAAGGAGTCAGATTCTCATATCTTTTATTTATTTATTTATTTATTTGACTTTTGTATTGAGAATTTATTAGGGTAAAATAAGGTTGCAAAAATATCCAAGTCTAGGCATCATTAGAGATGCTGTTTCACCAAAGATCCGCTGCTCCACTGATCCTAAAAACCTGCCACATGGCAAGGCAAAATAGCAGCCAGTCTGTGCCTGCTTCTTCAGGCTCACTTTCTTCCCAAGCTCATCTGTGGGTGATCAGGCATATGGCTCGTTTCTTCTAGGACCTCATCTCTTCAGCTTAGGGCTATTCCACTGATTCCTGCCTCTAGCCTTTCTGTCAGCCTCTCAGGGTTTCTCTTTCTTTCTGTCTCATATCTTTTAATTGGTCAAATTGAGGCCCAGTGACTCATAATTGGAGTGATCATATAATTTATTGTTCAACATGAACACTGTTGTGGTACTGGGATGATGTTGGTAACTGCAATATGTAGTCTGCTTGCTCATTGTGGCGAGTTAATGGCAGAGATGATATAAGCCTGGGAAATTTGAAATTTTTGTTTTTATATCACACTGAATGAAAAGAAATATGTTACTGTACCTAAGAGATTTTCATTAACAGGTTTTACTGTTATCTTGTGTAACACAAAATAAAATATGTTTTCCATCTTAATTTAACTTTTACCCAAGTTAATTTCCAAAAAATCCTTGATAATAATTTACTAATGATAAAATTCATATAGAAAATTATAACATTTTAAAGTTTTGTTTAAATTAAAGTATAGACAATACATTCTCTGCCCTAATTTTGTACTAGTAGTGAGAATCAAAAAGATTGGAAAGTTCTTGGTAAAGTGTATACTTATGTAAAAAACAAAGACCAATAACCTTTGCATGGAAAATAAAATAAAAGTCAGTAATATTAAAGGAAAACAATCATAGAGGAACATCTAGTAAGTCATAGCAATAGAGCTTTAAAAATATATTCATGGTATGAGAAAAATATATTTAAAAATGGTGAAGCAAAAAAACATGGTGAAGCAAACATTTTAGAAAATCTCTTCATTGGTAGATACTAACATAAAAATGGACAACATTCTAAACTATTACATGATTGCAATCACACAAATTATAAGCTATCGCATGATTGCAGTAGGTTATCTTTAAGGCAAATAAACTTAAGGTGACTCAGGTGGTGGGTACTGGGAAGATAAGAATACCATGTTCATAGTCCCACTCCTTGGGATCCCATTTCTTGAGCTCACACCATCAACTCAGCAATTAGAGCTCAGAATTATTTTCCCTTCTTACAGTTGCCTGGCAAATGGTGGCCAATCAAAAAAAAAATGTTCTCATTTTCCTTATTAAAAAGATGATGCCTTGTATTACTGCTAAGTGCAAGGAAGAAATCAAACTTGCCGTAATGTTAGATTCAAGCTACTTGGCCAAGTATGTGAATTTTTAAAAAAGATTGTTGGATTTATCTAATCTCAACATCTACAAATAAAGTTGGTCTCTGGGGAGATCACAGCACTTTATAGACTCCTAGCAACAAAATTAAGTTCTTTCTCTAAAATAATCAGGTTGCTAAACAGATCCAGGGTGTTTGATTTCTGGATGGGAAGCATACCCCTTACATTTTCATCATCACTATTTTAATACCAACTTTTGGGGTTTAAAATTTTTTTTCTACTTCCTAGGGAAAACAAATACAAAATTAATCCATAAAGTTAAAAGGCCAAAGCTTGATACTACTATCACTTGAAACTTGAATACTCAAAAGAATTACCTGGAGAATATGCCAAATTCCTGAACTTCACCTCCACAGAATCTAATTCTGTAGGGCTGGAGTAGGACTCAGCACTTTTGAGAAGTGCTGTGGAAGAACTATTCTGCAAGGTGCTTCTGATGAAGAAGGTTCATAAGTAACACTTTGATTTAGAAATAGGGAAGTCCTTAAACTGGGAAATTAACCTGCATATTCCAAACATTTACCAAAAGGTTTTCTGAGTTTTTATACCTTATAACAGATCCTTTGTTTATTTAGTGAATATATGGTAAAAATAATCTTTTAGCAGTTTATATCATTAAATAGTATTAACATGGGAAAACAAAGTACTATGTTTGACTATTTTTTCATAGTACAGGAAGTATGTGTGTGTGTGTGTGTGTGTGTGCACTGGAGGACCGAGAAGTCTGGACACAGTAATTAATGGTTTCTCCTTTAAAAAAAAACCAAACCCCCAATAAAATTGGTCTGTAGGGGGGGAAAAGTATTTACATATTCTAGCTATAGATAAGCTCCTTTTCTATGGGCTTCAAAAAGAATGTTTCTTCTTTAAAACTTTCATCTGGTTTCTCTTTTAATAATATAAAAGTCCCCTCAAAGGAATTTAACATTTAACCAGATAATGAAAAACAATGGAATATAATCACAAATGCCTTTGAATTTTTTTTAAAAAAGGAACTCAAAAAAAATGGGTGTAGATAAGAACAAAAAAATTATTAAAGGCAAGAAAATTGGGCCTTCAGTGGGAAGTTTTAGGATCTGGGATTGTTTTAGTTTTAGAGAAAAGATAGTAGTGGGGAATTGAATCATGCCCCCCCACAAAAGGCCTAACCCCTGCTCCTGCAGATGTGAAACTGTTTGTAAATAGGACCTCTGAAGATTTTATGACTGGTTAAGGTGTGGACTCATTTGTGAATAGGATCTTCAAAGATCCTATTTAGATGAGGCCCAGGCCCAATTCAATCGTGGTGGGCCTTAGTTTGTAAGACTAGAGTCCTTCTGAGAGAGAGGAATTTGGATACCTTCAGTCAGTAGAAGCCAGAAACCAGAAGAAACCAGAGAAGGATGCAGAACACCATGTGATGGAGGCAGAGATGTTAACCGAGGAAACCAAGGATTGCTGGCAAGTTACCCCAGAATGTTACAGGCTCCAGGTGAAAGCATGGCCTTTTGAAATCTTGATTTTGGACTTCTAGCCTCCAAAGCCGTGAGACAATAAATTCTGTTGCTTAAGCCAACCCATTGTGTGGTTCTCACAGCAGTCTTGGCAACTAAGTGGTTAGAGAATATATATTTTTTAATAATGGCTAAGCCTGAAACAGGTTATACTGAGACGAGAAACTGACATTTCTTTATCTTAACTGGACAAAGAAAATATCCTTCTTGATGATTTCACAAACATTTGTTTATATCTTCTCAATAAAGACATCCTTCCTTCCTCTCTTCCTCTCTCCCTCCCTCCCCCCTCCCTTCCTTTCACAAATATTGAATATCTATTATATGCAGGCACAAAGTAAATGAGGTTGGTTAAAGTTAGATGCATTTTGTTAGGAAAGGTTTCATGATGAATGTTCCTGGCTATTTCAACATTTTATAAGATACTTTTGTATAAAATGACACATGGTATGGATTATATGGGAAGTTTCTCACAAAGACAACTTACTTTGGGAAATTTCAGCTAATTTCCACTTTGCTAATCTCTAACAAGGTATTCCAGTAATGTGATTCAATCTCAGGGTACAGAGAATTAAGAAATGATTACTAAATCCAGAACAGTGGAGCGGCTAGCCTAAAACCTATTTCTGATACTGGATTTACTGGTAACACTTGGAAAAGATTAAGCCCACTTGGCAGGCTTTTCCCCAAAATTGTGACTCTATTCTTTCATTCACTGATCAAAGAAAGATATTGTTGACTAAATGGAGTGCCAAATCAGGTGTCATGCATATCTGGTTCTATTCTTAGTAATTGTTGATGGAGAAACTTTGAATAAAGATGCTTAACTGATAAGAATTTCATCTCTTTTCTTCCTCTCCAGTAACCTCCCTGCAACATTTATGTGAACCATTGTTTTTATCTATTCATTTTGAAATCCTTTCGAACTTACAGGACAGTTACAGAAATAATACAAATCCCATACAGAGAACTCCAACATATCCCTAAATCCAGATACCCAGGTCTACCAATTTTGACATTTGCCACCTTTGCAATCTCATTCTGTTTATCTATCAATCCATTTTCAGAACTCTTGGGTATTGTATACATTATGCTTCTTTAACACTTAATACTTCCATTTACATTTCCCAAGAACAAGAATATTCACATAGTAACAGTTATCAGGTTTGAGCATTTTAACAGGGATACAAAGCTTTCAGTCTACATTCCATTTTTTTTCCACATGTACAAATAATGTACTTTGAGCCTTTTTCTCCTCCCTTGTTAGATTCCATCCAGAATCATTTATTACATTTAACTGCCATTGTCTCTTTAGTTGCTTTTTTTTTTTTTTTTTTTAACTGTGGGGACATATAACTTCCCATTTTCCCAAACAGAAATCTTATACTCATTATTCATTAACTCTCTACTCCCCCTATCCCCTGTCCCTGGCACCCAGTACTTTAATTTCTATCTCAATGAGCTTGCATATTCTCCAATATTTTCTTTATGGTTACCGTAGATCTTAATTTTCCATTCTAAATATGTAACAATCTCATTTGCTTTGATACCAACTAAACTTTAATAGTGTACACAAACTATTTTCCTGTATTCCTCTATCCTCTCACTTTTATGTAATTCTTGTAACAAATTACATGTTTATACACCATGGCAGTTTGTGATTATTTATGAATTCCAAAAAGAGAGAATATGTTGTAAACTGGTCTTTTCCTCTGGGAGTGATAACTCTTGGATTGTATTAGATTTGGCTGAGACGTCTGATTAAATTGTGCTAAGATTAGGGCATTAATTCAACCACATCATTAGAGTGCAATTCAGCGTTGAGTCCCAGCCCCCTTGGTGGGCTGATGAAACAGACTCTCACATGGAAGTAAAACAGAAAAAGACATGGCAGAGGAGAGAACTTGGTTTTGATCCTGGAGCCCTGAAAAAGTTGAGCCATTTGCCTGATAGTTCATAGCTGACCTTGTGAAGAGAACAGAGCAGCTGAGCCCAGAAAGAAAAGAGCCCCAGGAAGAGAGATGAGCCCTATGCCAGCCTACAGCTGAGATTGGAAGAAGCTGGACCCATGGAGCCTTAAGAGGGAAGAGGAAGGCTGAACCCTGGCAGACATCATCTACCATCTTGCATCAACACGTGGCAACAGATTTTGGGTGAGAAAGTACCTCTCATGGTACCTTGAGTTGGACTCGCTAGGGCCTTGTGACTGTAAGCTTCCACCCCAAATAAATGCCCTTTATAAAAACCAACAGATTTCTAGTACTTTGCATCAGCACCCCTTTGGCTGACTAATACACTAAGAGCCAAAACCACTGATGTATCATTATATTTTATGCCTTTGTCTTTTAGATCCTATAGGATGTAAAAAGTAGATTTACAAACCAAAAGTTCAATAGTGCAGGCATTTATATTTACCCATGTTGCTATTCTTATTGGAGATCTTTATTTCTTCATGAGGCTTCAATCTCTGTTGTCTATAATCTGCTGTAACTTCAAGATAGTTCCTTTCAACTTGCAGAACTCTCTAGCATCTCTTGTAGAGCCACTCTAGTGGTGACAGACCCACTCAGATTTAGTTTATCTAGTGAGATATTAATCTCTTCCTCATTTATGAAAGACTGTTTTGCTGGATGTGGAATTCTTGGTTGGCAGTTTTCTGCTTTCAGCACTTTGAATATGCCATCCCAGTGCCTTTTTGCCTCCATGGTTTCTGATGAGAAATCAGCATTTATCAAGGTTCACTTGTACATGACACACTGCTTCTTTTTAGTGGCTTTCAGTATATTCTCTTTGTCTTTAGCATTCAACAGTTTGATTACAATATGCTGTGGCATGGGTATATTTATGTTTATCCTGTTTGGAGTTTCTTGAGCATCTTGGATGTGTATATTGCTGTCTTTTGTTAAATTTGGGAGGTTTTCAGCCATTATTTCTTTGAATATTCTCTCTGCCCCTTTCTCTCTCTCTTCTCATTTGGGACTTCCACAATCTGTATGTTAGTATGCTTGATGGTATCGCACAGGTTTCTCAGGCTCTTTTCTTCACTCTTCTTCTTGCTTCTCAGACTGAATGATTCAATGATCTTATGTTCATGTTATATGATTCTTTCTTTTACCAGCTCCAATTTGCTATTGAACTTCTCCAGGAAATTTTAGATTTCTGTTACTATGGTCATCAGCTCTGTTTAATTCCATTTCTTAATTTCCATCTATCTATTGATATTCTTTTTGTGTTCTTCTGTCATTTCTCTGATTTCCATTAGATCTTTGTCCAAATTTTCCTTTAGCTCTTTGAACATATTTAGAACCATTTTCTAAAAAGTCTTTGCCAGGTTTGTCCCTGGTCTGGTCCTCCTTACAGATGGTTTCAAATGCTTTAATCTTCTTATTTGCCTGGGCCATCGCATCCTGTTTCATTATATGTTTTGTAATCTTTTGTTGAAACCTTGATGTTTTGATATTTTAATGTGTTATTCCTGGAATTTACACTTTGAGGCTTCTGTTCCTTAAGCTTGTATCCAGCTAGTGTTATGAAAGAACTTTCCTTGATTGTCACTAGCTAACAACAAAAGAAGGAAGAGGAGAGGAGCAGGAGGAGAAGAAGAGTAGGCAGCAGAGGAGGAGGAGCAGGAGGAGGAGGAAGGAGGAGGAAGAAATAAAGAAAACATCTTTCCCAATCTTTTCAGATTGACCTGCGCAGGTGCTCTCCTTCAGGGCTTATCCATACAATAAGTTTAGAGAACAGCTGTATAGCTACAGGCCATACCATGGTGGCTTCCTGATACTTTTTGCACATGTACCTTGTCTTGGGAATACATGTGTGACCCTAGAATTTTTGCCCTGTCTCCCATTTCCATTGTTCCAAGTGTCCCTCTTCCTTAAGAAACAGTTTCTACATGGTCCCAGCACTGCACTGTATGTCCTACAGCCAGCAGTCCCTTGCCCTTGGCAACACAATTTGACTGCTCTTCATCAGCATTCTGTAGGAGAGCTCTGTGAGCTGCCTTCTATATGCAGGGCAAGTTCTGGGATACTAGGTACCTTAGTCCACAACCAGCAGATTGGGCCAGACATACATGTTCCCAGTATGAGCACGAGGGTTACTTTGCTTCCTCTGGAACTCGGACCAGGAATTGCAGTCCCCTGGAAACCTATATTCTAGAATCTGACTCTATGAGTTTGCTTATTCTAGTTGTTTCGTATCGGTGAGCCCATACAATATTTGCCCTTTTGTGTATGGCTTATTTCATTTAACATGATGTCTTCAAGGTTCATCCATTGCATAGCATGTATCATAACTTCATTTTTTATGGCTGAATAATATTCCCTCTGTGTATATCACATTTTAGTTATCATTCATCATTTGATAGACACTTGGGTTGCAATTGTGAATAATGCTGCTATGAACATCAGTGTGAAATTATGTGTTTGAGTCCCCGCTTTCAATTCTTTTGAGTATGTACGTAGAATTGGGATTGCTAGAACATATGGTAATTCTATTTAACAACTTTCTGAAAAACTGCCAAACTGTCTTCCACAGTGGCTGCAGTATTTTACATTCCCATCAGCAATGAATGAGTGTTCCTGTTTCTCCACATCCTCTCCAACACTTGTAATTTTCCATTTTTTAATAGTAACCATTCTAGTGGATATGAAATGATATCTCATTTTGGTCTTGATTTGCATTTCCCTAATGGTTAATGATATTGAACATCTTCTCATGTGCTTTTTGGCCATGTATATATCTTCTTTGAAGAAATGTCTATGCAAGTCTTTTGTCCATTTTTCAATTGGGTTGTTTGTCTTTTTGTTGTTGAGTTGAAGGATTTCTTCATATATTCTGAATATTAAACCCTTTTCAGATAATGTGGTTTCCAAATATTTTATCCCATTTTGTAGCTTGTTGTTTTACTTTCATGTTGAAGTCCTTTGGGGCACAGAACTTTTGATTTTGATGGCATCCTATTTATCTATTTTTTTTCTTTCGTTGCTTATGTTTAGGTATAAAGTCTAAGAAACGATTGCCTAACACAACGTCCTGAAGATGCTTCCCTATGTTTTCTTCTAGGAGTTTTTTAGTTCTGGATCTTATATTTAGGTCTTTGATCCAATTTTAATTGATTTTTACATACAGTGTGAGGTAGGGGTCCACCCTCATTCTTTTGCAAATGGAGATCCAGTTTTCCCTGCACCGTTTGTTGAAGAGACTATTCTTTCCCAATTGAGTGGTCTTTGCCCCTTGTCAAAAATCAGTTGGCCATAAATGTGAGGATTATTTTCCTTTTTATTATTTTTAAAGAAGTTTTACATTACATAAATGTTATGTCAAAAATATAGGGAATTCTCATATAGCCCATCACCTCCCCTCCCCTACTTCCCGCCATTAACAACATCGTTCATTAGTGTGGTACATTTGTTACAATTGATGAACACATATTGAAGCACTGCTACCAGCCATGGTCTATAGTTTACATTATAATTTATACTTTGCACCACACAATTTTATAGGTTTTGACAAAATGTGTAATGGTCTGTAACTGTCATTGCAATGCCATGCAGGATGATTCCAATGTCCCAAAAATCCTGATGGTTAATTTCTGAGCTCTCAGACAGATTCCACTGGCTATACGTCTGTTCTTGTGCCAGACCAATGCTTCTTTCACTACTATGGTTTGTAATAGGTTTTAAGATCTGAAAGTGTGAGTCCTCCAAATTTATCCTTTTGCAAGATGGCCTTCGCTATTCAGAATTCCTTACCCTTCCATATAAATTTGATGATTGGCTTTTCTGTTTCTAAAAAGAAGGTTTTAGGAATTTTGATTGGGATTGTGTTAATCTGTAAATTGCTGTGAGTAGAATTGACCTCTTAATGATATTTAGTCTTCCAATCCATGGTCACAGAATGTCCTTCCATTTATTTTGGTCTTCTTTGATTTCTTTTAGCAATATTTTATAGTTTTCTGTGTACAAGTCCTTTACATCCTTGGTTAGATTTATTCCTAAATATTTAATTCTTCTAGTTGCTATTGTAAATGGGACTTTTTTCTTGATTTCTTCTTCTGATTTTTCATTACTAGTGTATTTAATCAGTACTGATTTTTGGGTGTTCTTCTACCCTGCCACTTTGTTGAATTCATTTATTAGCTCTAGGAACTTTGTTTTGGATTTTTCAGGAGCTATTGTATATGGAAATATGTCATCCACAAATAGGGAAAGTTTTACTTCTTCCTTTCCACTTTAGATACCTGTTATTTCTTTTTCTTGCCTAAATGTTCTGGCTAGCACATCTGTTGCAATGTTGAATAACAGTGGTGACAGTGGGCATCCTTATCTTGTTCCTAATCTTAGAAGGAAAGCTTTCTGTTTTTCATGAGTAAGTATGATGTTAGCTGTGGGTTTTTCATATATGCCCTTTATCATGTTGAGGATGTTTCCTTTTAGTCTTAGTTTTCTAAGTATTTTTATTGGGAAGGTATGCTGGATTATATCAAATGCCTTTTCTGTGTCAATTTAGATCATGTTTTCCCCTGCCCCTTATTCTGTTAATGTGGTGTATTACATTAATTAGTTTTCTTATGTTGAACCACCCTTGCATATATGGGATAAATCTCACTTGATCATGGTGTATAATTCTTTTAATGTAATGTTGGTTTTGGTTTGCTAGTATTTTGTTGAGGATTTTTGTACCTATATTCATAAGAGATATTGGCATCTAATTTTCTTTTCCTGTGGTATCTTTATCTGGTTTTGTTATCAGGGTGATATTGGCCTTGTAGAATTAATTAGGGAGTATTCCATTCTCTTCCATTTTTTTGGAAGAGTGTGAACAGGATTGGTATTAATTCTTCTTGGAATGTTTGGTAGAATTCTCCTGTGAAGCCTTATGGTCCTAGGCTTTCTTCGTTGGGAGGGTTTTGATTATTGATTCAATCTCTTTACTAGTTATTGGTTTGTTGAGATCTTCTGTTTCTTCTTGAGTCAGTGTATGTAGTTTGTCTTTTTCTAAAAATTTGTTCATTTCTTCTAATTTCTTGCATATAGGTATTCATAGTATCCTTTTATAGTCCTTTTTATTTCAGTGGGGACATTAGTAATGTCCCTCTTTTCATTTCCAATTTTAGTCATTTTCTTTGTCATTCTAGCTGAAGATTTATTAACTTTATTGAACTTTACAAATATCAGCTACTTTTTTTCTCTCCATTGTTTTTTTTTTAATTCTCTATTTCATTTAACTCCACTCTAATCATTATTATTTTCTTCTTTCTGTTTGTTTTGTGTTTAGTTTGTTCTTATTTTTCTATTCTTCCAGTTTGGAGGTTGGGTCTTTGATTTGGAATTTTCTTCTTTTTTAATGTAAGTATTTAGTGCTATAAATTTTCCTTTCAGCCCTGTCTTTGCTGCATCCTATAAATTTTGGTATGTTGTATTTGTATTTTCATTCACTTCAAGATATTTGCCAATTTTCCTTGTGATTTCCTCTTAAACCCATTGGTTGTTAAGAGTACATTGTTGGGCCCGGCTAGATAGCTCAGTGGATAAAGAGCTCGCCGGTGTACCACATGGGAGGCCCTGGGTTCGGTTCCCGGGGACCTCTCCGAGCGGGCAGACGGCCTTGAGAAAGGCAAGCCGCCGTGGGCGGGGCAGAGCCGCCGTGGGCAAGGCAAAAAGCCGCCACGGGCAGGGCTGAGCCCCCACGGGCATGACAAGGTCACCCGTGAAAAGTGGAGCTGCTGCCCGCGAAAGCGGAAGCCGGCAGCCCGCAAAAACATGGAGGACTGCTGCCCGCAAAACATGGAGCGGAGCCCCCCATGGAAACGGAATGGAGCCACCCTGGAACGGAACGAGCCACCGCCGTGGA
>PVKH010042515.1:0-10816 GCA_004027955.1 Chaetophractus vellerosus
TATTACATATCTCCCCTCCCCCCACTGCGGCGACGCGCCGAGAGTGGTCACTGCGCAGGCGTGGCTTTCCCTGCTTGTGGGCGGTCTCTGCGTCCATTCACGGCCGGCTTTCAGTTCGCGGGTGGCTGGCTGCGCTCCATCCGCGGGCGACCTGCCCTGCCCGTGGTGGCTCTTGCCCTGTCCGTGGCAGCTTCTTGCCCTGCCCACGGCGGCTCTGGCCCGCCCATGGCGGCTTGCCATTCTAAAGGCGGTCTGCCCGCTAGGAGAGGTCCCCGGGAACCGAACCCGGGGCCTCCCATGTGGTATGCCGGCGCCCTATCCACTGGGCTATCGAGCCGGCCCCTGGCTCTTTCTTATAGTATCTATTTCTCTGCCAAAATTCCCTATCTGTTCAATCATGAAAAGTAAACAAGTTATTTAATTCTTTAAATACATATCCCTTAATGTCTTTGAAAATATATAAGATAGCTGCCTTAAAGTCTCTGTCTGCTTTATAACATCTGGGCCATATTAGCTTCAATTTGTATTGAATTTTGTTTTCTTGAACATAGAACACATTTTCCTGGTTTTGGTATGCTTAATGATTTTTCACTTGATACAGAATATTGCAGATAATACATTGTATGAGACTGGATTCCATTATCTTCTTCTAAAGTATGTTCTAGCATACAGTTCAGTGACTGGCTAATCACCTTGAACTTGCATAAGCTTTTTTTTCCCTACATTGTTAATACAGGTCTGTGGATTCCCAAGCCCCTTTAAATGGGTGGGACTCAACACTCACTCTCCACTGTGGAGGTATTCAGGGCTTTGTTTTATGCTTTGTTAGGGAAAGTCTGGGGTATGTCTTACTCTAGGTCTGGTAATTTTTCCTAAGGTGAAGCATTTTTTTTTGTCTTAGATGTTATTGATATCTCTTCATTCTGCACAGTCAGAACTCCAAAGTGCCCTGGCACTTCTCTTCCCCAGCACCACCAGACCTCTCTCATCTCTGTTCTGCTCTCAACTCCATAGAAGCTGTTTTCTGATAAGCCTTGGATGGCTTGCCCAGTACCTGTGAAGCATAGCCCTCAATCATAGACTTCTAGGAGACAGCCGAGTGAATTTACGGGTCTCTCTCTTTGCACAACTCCCTCCTCTCCAATGTCCAGCCCCACCAATTCCACCTACTCTAGCTGCCCTGTACTTTGATCTCTGCCTGCTCAGTTAAGCAGGATTTTATACTCTGCTTGGATTCCAGCTTGTTGCCTGGCAGTAGGAAAACTGTCCGCAGGCAGATCATTGAGTGATTACAAGATGTAACTTTATGAGTTCCCCTTCTCTCAGGTTGCAGACTTGTGCTGTTTTCTTCTGCCTCAAAAGTTTTTCTAGTTTTAGAGCTATTTATACTAGAAGGGCTAGTCTGGTACAAGTCACTCTGTCATGCGTGAAAGCAGAACTCCCTAATAAGTGTATTTTTAAAATTTTTCTAAATGGCCGGCCAAAGGGGAGGTGCCAATTTACATTCTCACTAGGAATCTATGCAATTACTTTTTTCTGACAACCTCCTCTACATTTGAGAATTTCAAACTTTTTGCAAATGTTAATCAAGATGATTAATGGTGAATGATACTTATTTAATATGTATTTTCTTGACCACTAACAGCAGAGTCTGAATTTCTTTCCAAATGTTTTTTAGCCATTTATAATTTCTCTTACTTTGAATGTTTGTTTAAATATGTGGCCCATATAACAATTGTGTGTTTATTTTAATTGATTTGAAAGAATTCTTAATATTTCTTTATAAATTCTTTACATTCATATTTTTGTTTCTATGTTTCAAATATATTTTTCCATTCTATTACTTTTCTTTGTAATTGTCTGTCTTTTTGTCTAAACTATTTAATTTTGTTGAAGGAAATTTAATATTTTTATTATTATTTTATTTTTGAGGTCTCCTTTAAGAAAGCTTTTTTTACCTCAAGACTATAAATATTCTATATTTTCACCAAATACATTTATAATATTTTTAATTTTTATGTCAGCAGTATACCCTGGATTAATTTAATAAGCATCATATAGTAGGACTCTAATTTTATTTTTTCCAACTAAAAAGTTAACTGTCTAAATATCATTTATAGATGAGTCCATCTTTTCCACCAATTTATGTCATATTTCCCATGCCATGGCATATATACATGAGTGTACACTGTTCCCCTTCCTGGTAACTCGTGATTGATTATAATGAAATTTCACAGCAAACAAATTCATAGCAACAACAAAAATATTAGTAACAACAACAAAAATATGTAAGCAATGTCAAAAACCAAATGACAAATTGAAAAAAAATATATGCCAACTCTATCACAGAATAAGGTTATGATATCCTTAAAATATAAAGAGCTCTTAAAAATTGGGAAGAAAAGACCAACAGTGGAAATATAGGCTAGAGAAATGAACTAATATTGCACAAAAAAGGAAAAACTTGTATTAACCATATGAGAAGACACTCAAATTTTCTCAGAATAAAAATGTAAATTAAAGCTGTACTATGATAGCATTTTCTGATCAGTTTGATAAAAATCCACATTTGACAAAAATTCTGTTGCTGTGGAGAAAAGCCATTTGAACTGCTGTTTGGGATTGTAAATTGATATGACTATTAAAGAGTTGAATTTGACAATATCTAACAAAAATTACATATGCATTTGGGTTTTTACCTAGCAATACTACTTCTATGAACCTAGTCCAAAGATACACTGACAAAAATACAAAAAGTTGTAGACACAAGGCTATTCTATACGTAGTATTTATAACAAAAGAAGGCTAAAACCAATCCAAATGACCATCCAATGGGGCTGTTTTTTTTTTTATGCAGCTATAAAAGAAATGGAGAATTTGTCTATGTATGACCTTGGAGTAATTTCCAGAATGTATGGCTAAATACAAAAGCAAAGTGTAGAAAGTGTACATAGTGGTATATTATACTATATTTTGGGAAAGAAAGGATAAGAACGCATACACATTTGCTTATATTTTTTAAAAGTAAAAGGACAATAAAAATAGAAATAAATGGTTACTTCTGGGGAGAAGGATGAAAAATGGTTGAGAAGACAGAGACAGAAGCTCTCTTTTCCCAGGGAACAGGTCTTCCGCATATCTGCAGCTTCTTATTCCCCCTAAATACTCACCCACCACTGTGGGTTTAGGAGAGGAGGATGTGTTTGAGGTTCAATTCTTAAAGAAGGCACCCCGCATAGGAGAAAGGTCACACATGTTAGAGCCAGCTACACCTGCATTAGAAGCCCAGCTTTTCCATTATTGGTCAGTGGAATATGGGGCAAGTTACTTAAGGTCCCGAGTCTCAGCGTTCTCATCTATAAAATGGAGATAAAAGTCATACCTACGGTGTAAGATTGTGCCACAGAATAAATTAAATGAAGAGAATATCCAAAGCCACACTTCTCAATTGGAATAACAAAGCCCATAGGCACTATTAGTTTAGAGGTGTGGACAAAAATAAAATATGAAAAATTGTGAATGATTTACTTAAAAACGATTTAGAGCAGATTCAAGATGTTCTGATGAAAAAACGTTATTCACATTCAGGTGTGCTTTCTTGAAGTGGGAGGGAGCACAGTGGAGTCACAGTGCACTGGGAGCGCGTGCCCAGGGCCAGGAGGGTGTCAGGGGTACATACCTGAACACTCACGATGATCGCAGGGAAAGCTCATTGAGAACTGATGCTCTACCGCCTAGAACTTAGCAGTAGAGGAATCATGAATGCCTGAGATCAGTTGGCAATCAGGATGAATATGTGGCATGTACTGTGATTACCCCAATATTTCACGCTAATCATGGGAGTCTCCAAAGAAAAAGAAAATTTAGTGACAGAGGGGGGAGAGAGGTAAGCCCTTAAGGATTGTCATACAAGTAATTAAACCATATATGTAACTATTACATAAAGAGCACTTTGACTTCCTGTATGACTTTGGAGGAATTTCTCAAGTTCTCGTTCTCTCTCTTTGACATCCTCACACGCACACACACACACAAAATAAAATTAAAACAAGGCGGTCAAATTAGAGGATCTCTCTCTAAAAATTCTCTCAGTTCTGACACGTTATGAGCCGATGATGTAATAACCCCAACTTTTCAATTCTTAGACTGACAGGGGAGCAGGCACTACTTACAGATGAAGTAATTTGCAGGTCATGTGGAAGCGAGGCTGTGCGATTTTGCCATCTAGGGCAACGTTCTATGACTTAGCTTGTTATATAAATCTTTTATGTGCAGAAACTGTCATTTCTGTCCCTGACATGTATGATTACTTTTTCTTGGCCTTTAAGTTTTAGATCATTGGGCTTCTGTTTTGACTTTTCCAAAACAAAAGAGTCAAACCAGTCATATTTTCTCACATCTGGACAAGTAGAAGTGCTTAATATAAGCACTTAATGTTCTCAGACTAAAAACCAATACAAAAAGAAACTCAAAGTACCACACTACTGCAAAGTATTAATAATAGGGAAAACTATGTGTGTACGGGAGTGGTTTATGGGAATACTGTATTTTCTGCATGATTTTTCTCTAAACCTACAATTTCTCTAATTAAAAAAAAAAAAAAAGCTCAATTTTTCAGTGGTGGCATTCCATGTCATCAACTCTTAACTTTCTTTTAGGAAAAATGAGTGAAGATATTAAAGAATATTTTTTGCCCTTTTCATTTAAAATGCTATAATTTTATTCATCATATCCCACCTCTTTTCAACACTTGTCCAGATTTGTAAAAACATGGTCTAGGTCTTCCTGGATGCTCAAAGGCAATGACATTTTTCTTTTAAAATCTTAGTCACATATTTCACTCTTTTTCTCAAATCCCTCCATGGTTCCCATCTCACTCAGAGTAACAGCCAAACTCTTCACAACGTCCCGAAAAGCCCAGCACGATCTGGCCAACACTCCCCTCAGCCTTCTGACCCCGCCTCCTTTTCCTGCTCCCTCACTCACTCCACCTGAGGCAGACTGGCTTCCTTGCTGTCCCTTGACAGCCAAAACCTGCTCCAGTTTAGAGGCTTGGCATAGCCTGGTCCTCTCCCTGGAATATTATCCCCCAGGCATCCACATGGCAGCCTCCCTCACCTCCTTCAAGTCTTTGCTGAAATATCACTACCTCAGTCAACCTGTCCTAAGCACAGGCAACCCCTCCACTAGCCCTCTTGAGCTCCCTTACCATGCTACACTTGTTTTCCCATCTCACTAATCACCTTTTAACATATTATATAGTTACACGTTATTAAGTTTATTTGTATATTGTATGTATCTGAATATTACATTAATTGTTCATTATCTGTATCCTCCCCTGTATTAATTTCCCTAGGGCTGCCATAACAAGCTGGGTGGCAGTTCAAAATCAAGGTGTTGGCAAGGCTGGCTCATTCCAGGGGCTCTGAGGGAGACACCGTGCCATGACTCTCCTAACTTCTGGTGGCTGCCAGCAGTCGGTGGTGTTCCTTCGTGGCCACGTGGTCTTCTTCCCTGTGTGTATGTAGCTGTGTCCTTTGCTCTTCTTATAAGGGCACTCGTCACTGGATTTATGGCCCGCCCTCTCCCAGTATGCCCTCACCTTAATTTGTTGATATCTGCAAAGACTATTTCCAAATAAAGTCACACTCACAGATGCTGCAGTTTAGGACTTGAAAGTATATTTTGGGGGGATACAGTTCAACCCACTACACCTCCCTGGGGATCTCTGTTATGTTTGTTGATGTGTTTCAAACTCCCAGAAGAGTTCCAGTCTCATGATAGGGATTCAGCAAATGTTTATTAAATGAAAAGTGAAATTTATACCAGATTTAGCTGAGCCAGTCTATCACTTTGAGCAGAATGAATTCCCCATTGCTGGCCTCTGGTCACCTGTCCTTTGCCATCTTTTCTTATTGCTATATGGTACAGGCGATGTGAACTGTCTACCAATGGGCTATTTTCACATATCCAAAGATGTGAAAATACAAGCCTGCTCTGGAGCAAATATAAAGTGGGGAGAATATGGATTCAATGACGTTAGTATAATAATTTTGGGGATTAATTTTCTCCATTCTGTAAGGCCTTCCAGGGCACTTGAATAGGTGGAGTATATTTTCCCACTCCATTGATGTTGGACTGTAAATTTCTGAGGACAATGCAATGTTCATGGACATGAGCAGAAGCCTAAAATGTGTGCATGTGGTTGGGACAGACCCCTTATACTCCTGTGATCTGCCTCACATTTGACCTGCAAACCTGTGAGCATGAGGGAAAAAAAAGTTTGTTGTTGTAAGCTACCTACATTTTGAGGCTGTAGCAATATCTGACTGAAATAACTGGTGAATCACTCAGGCATCTCTGATGAGATCAATCACAAGAACATACAAAATGTTCTGTGGTTCAAGAATTTTATGGCTAAGGTGAAAAGTTCATAAAATAAAGCCAAACAGCTCAAGATGAAATCAACTGTACAGTATTACATAAAGCTCAGTCACTACAACATTTATTTTCAAAAGCCTAAGACATTCCTATAGAGGAAGCAATAATCTAGAGTTACAGTGGAAGTTGGCCAAAACATAATCGACATTGTCCCAGGTAGTGGGTTTGCCTCAGGGACCTCTTCTCTCAGGCTGAAGGGGACTCTTGAAAGGTGCCCACCACTGTTGGGTGTTCTCTGTCAATACCACTCACCTCAAACTCAATGGCCCCTAATATGATTCCACTCATCCTAAAGCTGTATTTTCCAAGGAAATCACTGAAAAGGTCGTTACTTCATGACCTATCCCACCTCATTCTACTGCAAATGCTTCCTTCGATTTTATAGAACATACTTAGCTATGAATCATGTTATTTCATTTTTTTAGACTTAAAATGACATTTAGTAGGCACGGTTCATGTATTAGGATATGAAATGTAATTACTTCACAGGTTTATTCCCCCCTGCAATGGCTCCCTTTTCTGTTTGCTCATCATTCTTGATCATTGTTTTTTTATGGGTGTGTGTGTGTGTGTGTGTGTGTGTGTTATGCTTGTTGTCTGTTTTTTTTATTTAGGAGGCATTGGGAACAGAACCTGGGACCTCCCCTGTGGAAGGCAGGCACTCAACTGCTTGAGCCACATCCACTCCCCACAGGTTTATTTTGATAAGCAAGTATTTTATGCACGTGCATTAGTTTCCTGGGGCTGCCTTAACAAATCAACACTTACTTGGTGGCTTAAGATCAAAGAAATTAATTTTCTCAAATTTCTGGGGGCCAGAAGTCTGAAATCAGTATCACTGAGCTGAAATCAAAGTGCCAGGAGGGCTGTGCTGGCTCTGGAGACTTGAGGGGACTATCTGTTCCTGCCTTTTCCAGCTTCTGGTGGCTCTAGGCATTCTTTGGCTTATGGCCCCATCACTCCAGTCTCTACCTCCATCTTCCATCACCTTTTCCTCTTCTCTCTCTACTCCTTGCATCTGTCTCAAAACTCCCCCTGCCTCTCTTTTATAAGGACAGTTGTCATTGGATTTATCTACCCAGATAATATGGGTGATCTCATCTCAAGATCCTTGACTTAATTACATCTGCAAAGACCCTTTTTCCAAATAAGGCCCCATTCACAGGTTCCAGGGGTTAGGACATGGACATATCTTCTTGGGGGCCACCACTGAGCCCACTACAATATGCAATCCACAAGCACCCCTCTATTCCAGTCTGCAGCACTATTCCATTAGTATTTTAAAATATGAAGATTTTGTGAGAAATTATTCCATTTTCATTGCCAACATTCGCTATAGTCAATCATACCAATAGTCCATTTTGGCAGGGTTTTTTCCCTACATATATAACATTTTTATTATGATTATAAAAGTAATACATGCTTACCTTAGGACATTTGGAAAATACAGAAAACACTAGAGAAAATAATCAAAATTATAATGTCTCTGCCCAGGATAACTATTTTTGACCTTTTGGTGTGTTTCCTACTTTAATTGTCTATCATTTTACAAGGTTCAACATACATTCTTTAGAACAGACATGGTTTCTGAACCCTCCCGCATCAGCTCTCCTATTTATATCAGGAGGCCAATACAATTTCCTGAGCAGAAGCAGGCAAAGGATGAGAGGGGAAAGAGAAAATGTAGCTCAAAATCTCTTTTTAAGATTTAAACTTATTATAGTAAGGAATTAAATAGCCTCCTTCAAAGTCATTCCCAGAAGCTGCTGCTCTCATGATCTCATTATTGTCTGCTTCTCTTTCATTCATGAGAGTTCAACTATTATTACATTGTCAAAGTCAGCAGCTCTTCTTCATCCTGCAGTTGTATAAAATACTACCTCCCATTTTATTTTGTGGTGCCCATGCTAACCCCTCATCACTTTTCCCTGATGCTAGGCCTTCTGGGCATCTGGCTTTTTCACTCAAATCTCCTCCTACACTAGTGATAAATTATGTCAGCTTTGGGCAACCCAGGAGATGCAAACTATTATGGATTGATGCTTGTTAAAAGAATAACTGAATACAACATATGCTTATGGAGGGAGACTAATATGAACTATGGATTATCTACAGATTTTTAAAATGTAGCTCTAACATATTAATACACACAGGACCTATGAGATCCTGCTAAATTCATTTTAATAAGCAGGGTGACTTGTGTTTGACATGTAGTTGCATATAAATAAAGGTTACATCAACATAATCCATGTTTTCAAGAATAAAGAAGCATATTATTTAAGGAATATCATGGTGAGTTTTACTGAATTAAACAAATTTAACCTGGCTGTCTTTATTTTAAATTTTGATGTGTCATCCAGAGATTTGTCTTTGGTAAGCTTCCAATCATTTGAGAAATTTGAGCAGTGGATTAATTGTTAACTGTCAGTGAACAAAGATACTGGTGATTACCAATTGGTTCATGATAAATATTAAACAGACTATTGAAAAGTATAAAAATATGGAGAAAATAGTGATTTTTCTAATAAAGGTATAGTATAAAGATGGCCTTTATTTTAAGAACTTAATTTAAGGGAGATATTAATAGTTATTTGATATATTTATCTTCTTATATGATAAAGAAAAGTTGGCAACCTATGTCAATCTCTCATTTTTTCTTTTTTTTCTAAAAATTTACTGGTCTGAGAAATCCCAAAGTCTGGGTGCCATCCTACTGGATGGCTTCTAAGATTTCTCTAATTCTTAGTGAATATTCTAGATAGATAGATAGATAGATAGATAGATAGATAGATAGATAGATAGATAGATAGATAGATATTGAATGTAATCAGGGAATAACTTCAATTTTTTGGTAAAACCCAACATTATTAAAATAGTCTCAAAATGCCTTAAAACATATTTGCTTTTATAGGGAGTCAAACCCTTTTCCCTGCAATATGGTTTATCCCACCAATTGGTTTAAAAGATTACTTGGAGGAGTGACATCATCAACATGGCCACTTAAAACATCCACTGGAAAAGTCTCTCCTCAGAATCAGCAATTAAAAGGGCAAATCCTACTTGACTAGAACTCTGGAGGATGAAGGACTCTGCAAATGCTGAATTAAAGAAAAAGAACAATAATATCCAAGACCTGATAGGAAATTTCTGTCCCAACCTGCCAGTTGGTCCTCTTCCCTTAACTTGGTCCTGTGCAGTGGGATAGTCACACAGAGGCAGCATGGCCCAGGTCCCTCTTGCTGCAGACTACAGTGCCACTCACAGCAATGAGTTAGAACTCCATGCACATACAGGCAAAGGGACCCAAGTCTACCTGGGAACACAAGCCGCTGAGGCATGTTGCATACAAAAGGGGCCCCTGGGGTGGGGAAGGGTGGGAGAAGACTGTGGCAGAACTGTTGGCAAGAGCTACACACACTCAATCCAGTTTCTAGTACAAAAGGGATTTCTCTGGATTTACCCATCTTTAAGGATTGACCCCATCTGGGTCCCTGGGGCAGGATAACCTAAGTGGGAAGAAACTGGAGGCAGAAAAGCCTCAAGAAATTGGCAGGACACTGAATTGCCATAAGACAGGACAGGTCCCAGAACTGAAAAGTGTAAAGAAAAGGGAGCACAGAATGAGGGAAAGAATTTTAACAAATCATAGGAGCTGGGGAGAAAATTCTGCACTAAAACAAGCAGTACCAATCAAAATTCCTGGAGAAGGAACAGAGGAAAAAAAGCTTTCTCCTGGAAGTGAAATAATTGCACAAAAAGTGCAATCTTCAAAATTGTACCATATATCCAAAGCAACACTCAGATGAAGAGCTGAGAAAATCTGAACAGGGAACACTTTAAAGATCCAGAATAAGTTAGATCAAGCATAATAGAAGAGTCTTAACACAAAGCCAATCAACAATAAATCCCTAGAGAAGAGGAAGAAACAGAACTTCAAAGTTAACTCATCAAGGAAATCAGATGCCTACACATAAAAATTGCATGTCATACTAAGAAAAATGAAGATATAGCTCAGTCAAGGGAACAAATTAAAATTTCAGAAGAGACACAGAACTGAGAACTAATCAAAAAAGTTCAAACACAACTCCTAAATCAATCCAAGGAGAAGAAGGAAAACATGAATATAAAGCTCAAGGATATTAAGAAGTCAATGGGGGCCGGCTGGATAGCCCAGTAGATAGGGCAATGGCATACCACATGGGAGGCCCCGGGTTCGGTTCCTGGGACCTCTCCTAGCAGGCAGACCACCTTGAGAATGGCAAGCCGCCATGGGCGGGCCAGAGCCGCCGTGGGCAGGGCAAAAAGCTGCCATGGACAGGGCAAAAGCCACCACAGGCAGGGCAGATCGCCTGTGAATGGAGCGCAGCCAGCCACC
>PVKH010042516.1:0-10816 GCA_004027955.1 Chaetophractus vellerosus
AATCCTAAGGAAGTACAGAGAGTAGAATAATTTTCTTTTGGTAGGATGGCTTTCGTGTTCAAAAGCCTGCCAAAGTATTTTACCACTTCCAAGTAAAAGTCTCATTAATCATTACTTATGGTGGCAATTGCATTCCTCTTGCTAGAAATTATTAAGTGACAGTAAGATGAAAGACAAATATGATAAGTGCCTAGAGGCTTAATCTCTTAATTTAGATTGTGTGTGCATGATAACACTCTAGGAGAAGTGGATGAGCATGAACTGGTTGAAGGTAGGGATTGCTATGGTTTACTTCTATGCCCTGGTGCCAAGTTGATGGAATACTGAATGCAGGAGTAACCCATGGCTCAATTATGACCACCCACCCTTAAATCTGGTCCTCTACTTCCACCACTATTCTCAGTAGTACAATCATCCAACCAGTTAATCAAATCAGAAACGAAGAGTCTTTTTTAAAACTCTTTTCTCTTTTTCTCTTTCCACATTAAATAAATCTACAAAAGCTGACAATTCCATTTCCTAAAAATATCTATTCTGTCTACCATTGCTACTCTTTAGCTTTGGCCATGACCAATTATCACCCAGATTTATTGTCATAGGCTCATAACTAGTCTTCTGCTTCTAGTTTTGCTCTTCTCTAACCCATTTTCAGTATGGCAAGCAGAGTGGTATTGCAATTTTTTAAAAATTGCAAACCTGATCATGTTGCTCCCAAGCTAAAACCTTCAATGACTCCTCAATGTCCTGAGGATAAACAATAAATTCTTTAAGGCCCAAACAATACCTTTCATATGTTCCTCTCTCTCCAGTAGCACCTCTTACTTATTTCTTCTTTTACCCTACCATCTAGTCACCTTGATCTCTTAGTTCCTCATACTTCTGTTTTCTCTTGCTATGACACATTTTTGGTCTAGAACACTCATTCCTTTTCTCTTGCTCCTTTTACTGGCCATCCCCTACTGAAACGAGCTTCAGATTGGGAACCTGGCTATATTACATTGTTTTCTCTCTGCCCAGGGACCAGAAATTCTGGTTTTGGTCCCTCCTATGTGATCTTATAGCACCCTCCAATCATAGCCTGGAATACTGTTCAGTGAAATTGTCTGGCTGTTCTATTTCTGCCATTAGACTATGTGCTCCCCAAGGGCATATCTATCTTGCTATATCTCCAGTGCTGAAGACAGCAGTTACCATCCAGTGCATGCCCAACAACTATTTGTTGAATGAATCTCTAAATGGACCAGAGTGGAGCAAAAATAGAGGCGTGTAGCCCAGTCAAGAAACAATTAAAAACTCTAGGAGAGAGGGAAAACATATTGTGACTGTGAATAGGGATAAACGGAGTAGGAGGTAGTACAGATGAAAGACGGAGAAAAGTACAGATAAAATATTGAAAGGAAATAGAGTGGGCTTAATTGGTTGCTATGGATATAGGGGATGAAGAAAAGAATCCAAGTACTGGAGAAAGACCAGAATTTTTGAAAAAGTTGGTATATTTGGATTGGATATTAATTTGATGTGTTTGAGGTAGAGCTATAAATGTTGCAGCTGATATAAGGGAGCAGAGAGATTTCAGGAGTACAGAAAATGGTTAATGAATCGTTAGTTATAAATGATAATCAGCACTATTGCTATGGGAGTAGATGAGATTATCAAGGTGAATTTATAGATTGAGGCAAAACAAGGGCCTAGGACAGAAGTTTAAGTCCTACCAGTGTTTCTTTTCCTTCTGGCTGAGAGCTGAAATGCTAGTTCAGTATGTGAATGCAGGGAAATAGAACCTTGATTCTTTATCACTGAAGGGAGGGGAGTGGCTGGACTAGTGACTATAAATAGTATCAACATTTATAGATAAATCCCCCAGATGATTTTACTATAATTCAAGTCTTTGAGAAAAATGTTTTATGTTAAAGACAAGATGTAAAGGACCACTAAAACTCACTCTTAAAATTGTACTTAAAATTGTATTATTTTATTTATTTCGAGTGCAACGTATCTACCTCTAGAAGAGATGTACATTTCAAAGTTAGGCATCAGCAACAAACATGACTCAGAAAAAGAAACTGCCCTGAATAATTTACTCTCCAGCCAATCAAATCCCTAATTAAATTCTGCAGTCACACTCAAGCATATTCCTGTTAAGAATACTTAAAAGTTATTAATTTGGTCCTATTCTAAGCTTGGTTTTATCTTTACCTCTTTCTAAAAACATTACCTTTAAGATAATTCATGAGGGAACCTGGTGTGCTAAGGAGAAGGAACCTAGCCTGAGGGTCTGGAGGAGGTTTTAGTCCTGCAGATGATCAGATGATGGTTAGCAAGTCAAACTCCCTTCACCCAGTACACTGAGTGGGTTGTCCAGATCAGCAATTCTCAAACCCTTTGTGCATAATTGCCACCAGGATCACCGCGACTACTGAATGTGCTTCTAAGGAGCACAGTCCTGAAATCTGCATTTTTTTGGTAGATGCTTCTGAGGAGTTTATTATGCTGTTATTTCTCAGATCATACTTTGACGAACAATGGCTTGGGTATTCCCTAAGTGTTCTTCAAAATCCTAAGTGAGCAATGCGTATACTTTCATTAGGCCTATGAAATCTGTTTGTTCCGGCCTCCATTTATAACGTCATTTCCTCTTCTTTCAGTCCCCTCCCGTATACTCCTTCCACTACAGTGAAGGGATTGTAAGCCTGGAAACTTCTGCTGGTGCTGTTCTATGAAGACACATTTCCATGAAAACCAAAAAGAGGGAAAGAGAGAGAAAGAGCCAGAGAGACACAGACCAGACAGCCAGACAGATTTCTATTACCTTTTCTCTCTGGTACTATGTACTTTCCTGTATCCTCCAGCTTTCTTACTTCTGGTTTTGCACTTTTTTTTTTTAATATGTAACTATGGAACATCTTGGAAATTGAATCCCCAGCTCAGTTCCGAGTAGAAATCAAAGGTTAGCAGGTGGTGGGGTCACTAAAGTGATATCTGTAATTATGATGCAGAATTTTAGTTTTGAAGATCAGCTTGAGTTTCCTCCAAATGGCCTTTATCTATGGCCATTTCCCTGTCCTGAAGATGGGAAAGGTGGAAAGACAAAAGAGGTCTTGTGTAGAGATGGCATAGGCAGCCTTAGGGAGAAAAAAGGCTGGGCTGATGTATTTTTCATCTGCATGGAGCAATGTATATTTTGGTACAGTGTTGAAAATCCTCAAGCAATTTCTATCATGTCACAAGTTTAAGGAGTTATCTATGAATGAGTCAGCCTGGGAGTTGCCATGGTAACAATTCTCATCCGTTTGGAGTCAGTGTCCTTCTTAAGTTGCCACTGAAATACCTTGGTTTCAGGAGGATCTAAAGATCTAAAGTGCCCATTGCATTTAAATATTCATTATGTTATATATGCATTCCATGATTTTGCAAGATTACCCGACTTGAAATCATTTTTAGAGCTCTATAAATAGACATGCTATGGCGTGCCCATTTCTGCCACAAGATGAAATGAAAGACAAATCCAGAAAAATCCTTCCAATAGTCACAGCCTCTCTCTTTCTCGCTCTCCATCCCGTCTCCTGGAGTGTAAGTGTGTGCACGTGTGAGAAAGTAATCAGTGTCCTTCGTATTTGATATATTTGAAGAGGGCACTCTGGAAGGCTATCATGAGCCCAATTTTCAGGAGAGTGGTTGAAAATACTTGCAAGCTTGCCACCCTGCAATTGCACATGAATGCAAATGATGCTGTAATTTAGTGTGGAGTAACTAAAGGCAGCATTTGTCTTGTATCCTGATTTATATTCCACAGAAGATCTGCTTGGCAAAACAGAATTGCTTGTAGCTGCCAAAAAAAAGAAGTTCAGGCTCCTTTTTGACAAACAAGGTTCTTAATAATCTGGCTAAACCTACTTTTCCAACATTTTTCCCCCCTTGACTACCTTATCACAACCTCAAGGGCTACTCTTTATTTCCTCTTATATTTTTGCATTTCTATGCCTTTGGTTGTATTCTTTTCTGTTCTTGAAAGTCAAAAGCCTACTTATCTCCAAGGCCAAAGTGGATTCCAGTTCCTTCAAAGATTTTCCCAATCCCCTCTCCAAGTCAAAATACCCTGCTTCTTGTTACTATTTTTATGCTTCAACTATAGCATTGGCACATTCTGCATGGAATGGTAGTGATTTAGGTGTTCATCTCTCCCCCTACTCTAAATTCTCAAGGTTGTGGTCCAAGTCTTGTTTCTATAACCACAGTGCCTAGCACATAGACACCTATATATATTCAATAGATTTAAATAAGTTGATATTAACTAAATAAAACTTTACACTTGCCAGGGCTCAGAAAGACAGCCAAATGAGGAGTTTTGAGGAGTTGCTAATGACCTGTTGACCAGTCATAATGTACATAGTTCTAGCACTTAATGCATATTGAGACTTGTCTTTATTGTTGAGCCACACTTTTAGAAACTGTATAGTACTATAATATCATGATTTATAGTCAAATGATACAATCTTAATCTCAACTTTGTCTTTTATTAGCTCTGTACTCAAGTCACAACCTTTCTGAGGTCCAGTTTCTTCATCCATTAAATTGGCATTAGTTGAGATAATGTAAGAAAGGGTTTAGCACAATACTTGTATATAATTATGTACTAAACAAATAGGACATTATTATTAATCTACTGCAAGTATAATTCAGGGATACTCCAAGAGATTGCCCTGTTTCAATTATTCTCACAATGTCTCTGGGCATCTCCTTTGTGATTGTTATAATGCACATGAAATAATCCTGTGCGAATGTGTCATGACCACCACTACTATCTTTCATACATATTTGGCCATATTTTGGTCATATGACTTTCCTATGCTGGCCATAAACTCACTGATTCAAAAAAAGGACATAGATGGAGTGGGCAGTGTGCTATAAATTGGCCTTGAGTAATCATTATGTATGCTCTGCACTAGATAGAGCCTTACCCCTGAGTTTGAATGTAAGACACACAGAAAGGGACCCGTTAGTAGTATGGAGCAAAAACCAAGAAACATAGAAGCAGTACATAGGAATAAGGGAAAAAATAGAGACTAGCAAGAGGAGCTGGTAAAAGCAGGAGAATAAGAAATGCTTACAGACAAAGCAAAGACAAGGAGTAGCTGAATTACCTGAATGGTACAGCAAAAGGAAGTAAAAACATTGAAATTGTTTCAATACATGAGGATCTCTAATGCTGGATCCTAAAGCATGTCCTAGTTTCCAGTTTGCTCCAAATAACACTTTCAATTCTCACAGACTCCTCCATGAATCATCAGCTGAAATAACTGAAACTCGTCTAGTCTCTTTACAACCTGAAAGTGTCGACTGAGGATCTCAATATTTCTAATTTATACATGTCTACTCTTTGAAATCTTCTCCAAGACAACCATTTATTCATCCATCAACTACTATCTGTGTAGCTACTATGTGCCAGGCACTATGCTAGACCTTGGAACCCCAGGGAGAGTTATTTTCTACCTCTGCTATACAGTCCTATACTTTCATATTAAACTTAGTATACTACAATGCCTTTATCTAGTTACGTGTCTGTATCTCTTCCTAGACTCTGACTTCCAAGTAGGCAGTGCTTATGTTTTTTTGTATTTCTATGTAATATACAATGTCCAGGATATAATAGGTGTTCATTAATAATGTTACATATGAATGAATAAATTGATCAAATAATGCTGTGTGAGTTCTTGGTGATGCTGATATAATTTCTTGAAGAGCAATATATAATATAGAAACCAATCAATCTATTTCTAGCAATGAAGTTGTGAACACCTCCCAAGTTTATGTTAGTTAATTTGGCACATAAACAAGTATTTTTGTTTGAAAAGTCTATATTATGTCTTCTTTATTAAAGTCTTTAATCCTATTAATGTTCATATTAGCCATATTTAATTTTACTCTAAGCACAGTCTACCTAGGGAGATTCTTGACATATTTTTCAAATAAGGACCTACAAGAATCTCAACTATTTCATGGAAACTATTTCTTTTTTAATTTTTAATTTTAATTTATAAGTAGCTTTAGATTATATAAAAAATATAGAGTGTTCCTATATGCCCCACCCCTTCCCACTCCCACACTTTTCCACATTAACAACCACCTTCATTAGTGTAGTACATTTGCTAAAATTGATGAACACAAATTGAAGCATCGCTGCTAACTGTGGACTATAGTTTATATTATAGTTTACATTCTGTCTGGCACAATTTTGTAGATTATGACAAAATATATAATGGTCTGCATCCGTCATTCCAATGTCATGCAGGACAATTACAATGTCCCGAAAATGCCGCATTTTACACCTATTTTTCCCTCTCCCTCCCCTCAGAACCTCGGGTGGCCACTGCCTTTATATCAGTGATAAAAGTTCTTCCATTGCCAGAATAACAATAAGACTGTGTCACAGAAGACACAATGATATACTTAGAATTCATTTAGCTCTGTCCACTGAGTGATACTAAGGAACAGTGGCCAATTCTCTTCATTTATAATTCCTTCCATATATCCAAACATGAATATGATTTCAAATGCTTAAGGACAGAAGCTTAGTTTTAATTTCTGAAGGTCTTTTGTTGTATTTAGTTGCAAGCTATATTATTTGATGAATTTGATTATAAGATTCAGTAATTCTTTAGAAGATTTAGACAAAACAAACAGCCATTAAAATACTGTAAAAGCTGCCCCTGGTATCCAGAAGGAACTTTGGACTAGCCAAGTACTTTCACACACAGTGTGGAGGAATGCGATGAACATTTCTTGGGCATCTACAATGGGGCACACACTTTTTAAAATTCACTTTCTATACATTATCTCATGTAGTCCTCTTAGCAATCCATAAATGTAGATATATCCTCTTAGCAATCCATCAAGGTTGATAGATAAGTATATTATGACGAGTTCAGAGAGATTAAGAAGGTTAGTTGTAAATGCCTAAGCTAGGTCTTGAATCCAAATCTTCCCAACTCGAAAGTTGTTCACTTCCTACTATGCCATGCCTCCTGTAACAGGCACAGCCTGTGACTGTGGTCTTATTTGGAAAAGGGTCTTTGTAGATATAATTATTTTCCAGGTGGGACCTAAATCCAATGACAAATATCTTTTTAAGAGACACATAGAGAAGAGACAGACAGGGGAAAAAGGAGAAGGCCATGTGAAGATAGAAGCAGAGATTAGAGTTATGCAGCCATAAGGCAAGGATTGCCTGGGGACACCAGAAGCTGGAAGGAGCAAGAAAATATTCTCCTCTAGCACTTTTGGAGGGAGTGCTACCTTGCTGAAACCTTGATCTCCAACTTTGGGTATACAGAACTGCAAGAGAATAAATGTCTGTTATTTTAAACCACTCAGTTTGTGGCAATTTGTCACAGTGACCCTAGGAAACTAACACACCTCCTAAAGTTGTTCTTCTGAACTTTGGATAACTTTTCGATCTTCACAAACATAATGAGTCACTCTGTCAGCCTTTACTTCCTATGTGGAATATAGATTATATACGGTATCTTCCTTAAGTATGATCAGGGAGAAAAGATAAATACACACAAAACAGTTCATGAACAGGTTGGTTGTAAATGCCTAAGCTACGTCTTGAATCCAAATCTAGATTCTGAAATATTTATTCAGCACCTATTATGCAGGAAAGATTGCTTTAGGTGCTGAGGATACAATGAAAAATATAGAAAACATCCCCATTCTCAATGAGATTCTAGGAAAAACAACAGCAATTTCCAGGCCTATGGCAGTTTGAGATTATTTTATGAACCCCCAAAAGAGAAAGATTATGTTTGTAAACTAATCTATTCCTCTGTGTGATAGCCTTTAATTGCATTAAATTCAGTTCAGGGGCCTTTGATTAGATTACCTGTTAAGACTAATTAAGGGTTTTGATTCTACTACATTGGTGGGTGTGACTCACATTGAGTCCCTGCCTGCCTTGTTGGGTCTCATATAAAGGGACTCTCTGACATAGGAAGAGAGAGCTCTGTCATTTTTGGTCTTGCCATGTGACAGAAAGGAGAAGGCTCAAACAGCTGGGGCCCCGGGAAGAGATGAACTATTTGCCCTACAAATTACAGCTAAGATTGGGAAGAGAGTGGAACAACCAAGACTGATATAGGAGGCCTAGATGTCAGGCAAGCCCTATGCCAGGAGAGAGAGGACTACAGGATCACTTAAGCACAAAGCCTCAAGAGGCCAGGCCCACAGAGCTCAGGAGGAAGAGGGAGCCCTGAACGGAAGGATAGTCCAGGCAGAGATCACATGCCTTCTTGCTTCAACACGTGGCAGTTGACTTTGGTGAGAAAGCATCCTTTATGGTACCCTGAGTTGGACTTTTCATGGTCTTGGAACTGTAAGCTTTTACCCCAATACCCTTTATAAAAGCCAACAGATTTCTGGTACTTTGCATCAACAGCCCTTTGGCGGATTAGTATAAGGCCCTAAGACAGGAAAAGAGTGGTGAGCTTGAGGAGCAAAAAGAAGGCCCATGTGGCTGGAAGATCTCGATTCAGGGTAAGGAGCATCAGATGTGACATAACGTGGGCAATGCCTGTGAGATGGCAAAATTGAGTTATGCTACAATACAGGGCATAGACACTAAAGGTTACAGAATTTCAGAAAATAGGTTCATCATGGGGGATATAAAACCCTGGGAAATATTCTTGGAGGATACAGGAACTGAGAAGAATTCTATTGGAGGAGTAGGACTTAAAGCAACCTAAAAACAACTAGGAAGTCAGTGTACAGTTGCGACTCAAGACCCCTTTACCATCAGGAACAGAATGCAGCTGTAATTCTTTATCAAATTAGGTCTCTCCTTAGACACTTTTCTCATCCAAGAGTCTTTAAAATCTTTAGATTGAGTTGAGTAGGTTCTGCAGTCTGAAGAGTTGGGTTTGAATTCTAACCCTGCCTTTTATTAGATTTTATTTTATTTTATTTTATTTTATTTTATTTTATTATTTTATTTTATTTTATTTATTTTATTTTATTTTATTTTATTTTATTTTATTTTATTTTATTTTATTTTATTTTATTATTTTATTTTATTTTATTTTATATCCCCTCCCTTTCTGCTTGTTCTTGTTGTGCTGATTCTTGCGTTCTTCTGTGTCTGCTTGTCTCCCCCCCATTGTGGTGACCCGCCAATTCAGCTCACCGCACGGCGGCCTTGCCTACTCTTGGGGGCTTGCCCTGCCCATGGCGGCTCTGCGCTGCCATGGCGGCTTGCCTTCTCAAGGCGGTCTGCCCGCTCAAGGAGGCACCAGGAACTGAACCCGGGGCCTCCCATGTGGTAAACTGGCGCCTTACCAGTTGAGCTACAGCCGGCCCCCTTTTATTAGCTTTTAAGTTAGTTGGCCTCCCTAAGATACAGCTTCCTTATCCGTACAATGGGGGAAACACTGAACCTATCTCATATCATTTTTGTGAGGATTAAATCTAATAATTTATTTCAAGTTCTCAGTAGCCTGCTTAGCATGTATTAACCACTCCAATAGATTTAAGCTACTCTATTATTATCATTATATCATTCAACTAGTATCTAAATAATCTATTTAAAACTTGCTGACCAAAAGACAATATTAGGTTTTGCAATAAAGTAAGGGATTGTCTACGAGATCTGATATGCTATGCATCTCCGAAATGTTTTCTCTATCTAGGTGCCATGAACTTTCACACTGAATCTAGAATTCCAGGCAAAACCACACTAAAAAAGGAAATGGGGTCAGTCTCTTTATCCTTATGGTTTACTATAAAATTTTTCCCTAAAACTGTGTGTTTATGTGTATGTGTTTCTCATGTCAAGAGACAGCAATCAGCAGAAACCCTTGACATTTTAGAACAGGATACCCAAAAAGGATGCCGTAAAGAAGATGAGGGCCACCACTGAAGACGGATTCCATTTAATCCACAACGTACCTGGAGTCAGCACTGCCGGTAGGGCATTGCTTATTCAACTGAGATGTTAAAATGAAAGAAAGAAAATGTGGAATACTTTTTTGGTGACACTCTCCTAATTTCTTGTTGTGACCTGCCAGCCACTAGGTGAAGGAAGCAGTTTAGCTTGCTGTTTTTATTCCGTAATATCATATCACAGAAACGTCTAACCAGAGAACTGCTTCTAAAAGCATTGGTACAAACTTTCTGAATGCATTTCATCACATATTTTTAGTATATAATGAAAACTGCATCCTCAGTTCTGCCTCCCAACAGGAAGGCCAAGAAATCATGCTATACATGAGGACCAAGTGAGTATGATGCAAAAAGATGATTTCTATGGTAAGAATCTGATAAAGAATACTTACCCTATAATAAAAAACAAATGCTTATAAAGGAGACTGAAAAGGACTGAGTCGAGGGGCATTATCTACTTTTCCCATTACAGGCACCATCTTGGTCATCCATTTACTTGGGTTCCATCTGTAACTCTGTCTTCCTCCCTTTCATCCCTGACCCCACACCCAATAAATTACCAATTTCCTTCATCTGTAACAAAAATAAATAAATAAATACACTTCAAATTTATCCCCTTCTCTCTTACTCACTGCCATGATCTTCATTCTGGCCATAGTCGACTCTCTTTTGAATAACTACAATTCTAACTGGTTTTCCTGCTTCCAGTTTACTTACTCCTCCAAATCCATTTTTCACATTATGGTCAGAGTAATCACTTTATAAACAAGAATCTGATAATGTCCCTACTTTGTTTAGATGATTCCTTATTGCTCTCAGGATTAAATTCCAACTTCTTGACATGATTTCTCAGATCATTTTTGAGCTGGTGTTTATTTATATC
>PVKH010042517.1:0-10815 GCA_004027955.1 Chaetophractus vellerosus
TAAAAAATAAATAAAATAAATAAATAAAAATAAAAATTAGTGAGCAGATGCAGCTCAAGCAGTTGAGCACCCGCCTCCCACATGGGAGGTCCTGGGTTTGGCTCCCAGTGCCTCCTAAAGAAAAAACAAACAGACAACAAGCAGACAGTGAGCAAACAAAACAAAACAAAACAAACAAACAAAAACAATGAGGAGACAAGGAGCACAAGCAATGAGCAAAAAAAAAAAAGAGCAAACAGATGAAGGAGCCATCTGGAGAGTGGGGGCAAGAATAAAAATATATGAGCCCTTACATTTTAAAAAAGCTGTGTCTAGACCTGTTTTATTTGCCTAAAAAGGTTTTGCCCCTAGCTCTTTCAGTCCCTCAAGTTCTTCCTTTCACTTAGCAACAAGTCGTCTTTAAATAGTTTGTCCTGTTTTTAATTCGGCAGTCTTGCTACAAGCTAGGAAATGACATGAGAATAGGAAAAAGGAGTGGAAAAAAACTGGGTTTGAATGACCCATGAACTGGATCATTAGACTTTGCCCAATTAAGAGGTTCCTTTTAACAGAGATAGATATGACAGCAGTCAGGCATCTGTTGTAAATTGAATCATGCACCCCATAAAGACATGCTCTTAATCTTAATCCCGGTCCCCCTTGGTGGGTGTGAATCCATTTGTAAATAGGACCCTTTGAAGATGTACTATCAGTTAAGGCATGGAGTAGTTTGTGAATAGGGTCTTCTAAGGTCCTGGCCAAACAGAATCAGGGTGGGCCTTAGACCTTATTACTGCAGGCCTTACAGAGAAAAGCCAGACATCAGAGAAAGTCACAGGAGGAAACCAAGGGCATTGCCCTGTGACGGGAGGCAGAGAGGCAAGCCAACGAACCCCAAGGACTGAGGCAAGTCAGCCCCAGAATGCTACAGACTGGGGAGAAAGCACGGTCTTGCTGACACCTTGATTTTGGACTTCTAGCCTCCCGAACCATAAGCCGATAAATTCCTGTTGTTAAGCCAACCCACTGTGTGCTATCTGTCATAGCAACCCTGGCAAACTAAGCCAGCATGACACCTAACAGAAGTTGACCAGAGTTGTCCTAGTTTATGCATAAAGACACCCACCACAGTGTTACTTATAATATTTCATGTCAACACCAGGGGCCTGGTTCAGTAAGTTACGGAACATTTATATTATGAAATATTATAAAGCCGCTAGAATAGAGCTGGCAAAGAAATTTTGAAACACGGGGAAAAGCCTTATGTTGTACTATTCAGTGGATAAATGAGTCTATGAACGACGTGCATTAAAACGTGGCCTTGTGCTAGCTACCTTTGTTAAACATTTACTTCGTTTCAGCTATCATTCCATTCCAGACAGGGCACGCTTGGAACCCAGACAGGGACCTGTTGGTCTAGGGTGCAATGCTCTCAACTCTAGGCTCTTCCTGCCCATCAAAACCCCTGGATTGGAAACTCCCCAAATTATTAACACTATATTCAGCATGGCAGGCTTTTCTTCTTCCCTCCCCCCAGTCCCCCCCCCCCTTGGTTCCTGTGCATTTTTCAAACGTTCTGATGCTTAAAAAAACCAAACACTTTTATTCTCTTTAAAGTTTCCCTGGGAACTTCTCAAAGGCAGCTACCAGTGGGCTCTTTTCTCCTGCAAATGTGTAAATAAAGAAACACCTCTTAAGGCTTTAATTCCTAACAGGCTAAACTTTCCCCTGTAAATTGATACTCTGACCAGAAGTCTGTGGGTGGGATGGGTGTTGTGTTTTTTTGGTTGCAGCTTCTTTTGGCTGATAAAATAGCACTTAAGTGTTTTCCTTTTCCAAACCCCCAAATGGCAAGTGTCTTTGTGGTGAGGTGGCGGGCCAACTGTCACTGCTGACCTGAACAGTCCTAGGGATACTTATTTTTAGTTTGTTGTCTAAGCAAGTGCTAGGCTGGGGAGCCAGGGGTTTTGAGGCCTAAACCTCCAAAATTCAGAGCATGGAGCTATTAAAAAAAAAAAAGAAAGTGAGGAAATCAGAGCTCCTTAGGAAGACCCAAGCACCTTTTCCCTCCAGGTGGGCAGAAAGCCAAGGCAGAGATCCCATCATAAGTGAGGAGACTGGAATCCACTTTTGACATGCTTTAATTTTATCAAGGATACTATAAAACAGACACAGGTTGGCTCCATTTAGATAAATCAAATCCAGGCAGCCTTGGGGAGCTAATTATAGCAACAAGGCAGATGATAATAAACAGAGACTATGGTAGACATCTCTTACATAGCCTGCCTAGAATCCCATTCTCCCTTTGGCTTACAGAGCCCTGAGAATTTGTTGGGGAGCTGCTATTCTCTTCGGCATATATAGAACTATAAAACAAGGTGTTTCACCTTCAGTTAGTGACAGAGTTGGCATGTCACCAAGCAAGGCCAATTAAATTTCTCTAGGGAAGAGAAATACTGTGGGAAGAGACACATGGGGTCCCTAGCTAATGGATAGTCCATTAAGTTCACCTATCTAAATCCCCTAGTTTTGTTCCCTGTACAAAGCCAGATTCTTTAACTTTTTATTTGATTCTGTGAACTATCCAAATGTGTGTGTGTGTATGTAGGTATATTTTTATGGGTTTGTTTGTTTAAATTAGCTCAAGTTGGTTTCTATTACTTGGCGCTAAAGAGTCCAACCTAGGATGAGAACTCAAACATATTTTGCTGCATATGCAAACCTATGCTTGGCTCTGGACAAAAGGGCCCCTTTATCCCCAAATATTTTCAACTTTGGGAAAAATCAGTCCTCCCCTCGAAGAGGAACTGTGGCATACAAGGTGCAATGAAAACATTGACTTTTTTCTCCCCTCCTTTGCAAGCTCCTTGTTCTTTTTTTTTTTTTTTTAAAGATTTATTTATTTTATTACATATCTCCCCTTCCCCCTGCTGTGGCGACGCGCCAAGACTGGTCACTGCGCAGGCGCGGCTTTCCCCACTTGTGGGCGGTCTCTGCGTACGTTCACGGCCGGCGCTTGATTCAGTTCGCGGGTGGCTGGCTGCGCTCCATCTGCAGGCGACCTGCCCTGCCCGTGGCGGCTCTCGCCCTGTCCGTGGCAGCTTCTTGCCCTGCCCACGGCAGCTCCGGCCCGCCCATGGCAGCTTGCCATTCTCAAGGCGGTCTGCCCGCTAGGAGAGGTCCCCGGGAATCGAACCCAGGGCCTCCCATGTGGTATGCCGGCGCCCTATCCACTGGGCTATCGAGCCGGCCCCTCCTTGTTCTTCTGAACAAGAGGAAGCCAAAGAACTTCAGCTTCAGAGGGTCCTTTTAGACAGGAGAAGGAGCCAGGGCCTCCCCATCAGCCCGGGTCTCATGTATTATTTTAGGACCTGGCGTGGCTCATCCTACAAATCTTGAGCAAGAACCCAGACTCTGGCTTTGACCTCTCAGAGACTGACAACCCCTAACAGAAGATCCTTAAACTTCAGATAGAGGTTTTGGATATTAAAATCAACACTCCCACTACACTAGGTTCTTTGAAAGATAATGCAGTAAGAAGTAGCCCCAATGCCCATCACCCCCCAAACAAAACCCACCTCCTTAATCACAGTCACATACAGGGACAGCATCGTACATCACAGCAGTATGGACAGTGAGAGTCTTCTGTCACCACTGGTGCTGCAGCTAGTGCTTGGTACGGGCTGGACAACAGCTCATGTCTGCATGGTGTATGCTCACTTTTCAAGGCATCTCTTCCTTCACGGGATGCACACCATCAACCCGCAGGCTAGGTAGGACAGCCACATTAATCCCATTGTATAGGCGTGGGGACTGCAGTGCGTGCCAGCAGTGTCGTGCCAGCTCTTCCGGTCTTACTGCTGCCACTAACAGTGGTGGGCATCGACACCACATTGCTAGACCTCTCCTCTAAAGCCTCCTTAAAGCACAAAAAGAACAAGAATAGTTAATATTTACTGAGTGCACCTGGTGTGTTTCAAAATGTATGAAATAGGTACAGTTGTCCTTATTTTACAGTGAAAGAAACTGAGGATCAGAAAGATGCAGTAAACTGCCCACAGCCACGTAATTAGTAAGTGGTTGAGCCAGGAGATGAACCCAAGCAGTCTAACTCCAGAGTCAGGCACTAGACTAGTAAGCCATAGAGCCGCGAGCACATTTTTAAAGAAAAAACTGTGTTAGAGTAAGTTGGCAAGACCCTTAGACTTCGTTCTGTTCTAATCTGACCCCCATTTGTAACACTTCGTTTTCTGAGAGTAAACATCCTCTTATCCACTAGGGGCAGAAGAAGTGGCCCTTCATGAATATTTTCAGCTCAGAGTGGAAAGATGGAAGAACTCAAAGGAAAAGTGTGTCCAAGTCCATCCCACAGGCCTAAAGGGCTTGAAGGACTTGCACAAGCACTCAGCTCTAAAATGCTAACAAAGCTCCCAACCCTGGCAGATTATCTCAGCCAGGGCGTGCCAGACCAGAGGAAGTAGTAGCCTGGAAAATGTCAAGTATCTAATAAACGAATTGACGCTGAAACTAAGCTTGACTTCCTTCTGCCGTGTGTATCTCTGCCATCTCGGTCTCCATAGCGCACACAGATACCAAAATGTGACAGGAAACCCCATAGTCTAGGCTAGAAATATATTTTCACAGCAGTGTTAAGGGGTGGGGATGGGAAAGCGGATTGGAGAAGGCATAAGATCAAAGGTTTGATAAGACTTGGTGTCATTCACCTAACACCCACAGGCATTCGAAAGCTGCTTTGCTCACATGGACAGCCTGAGGTAAATGGTGAAATCAGGGAATTGGTCATGGGCAGCCTCCACCCTCTTTCCTCATCCCTTCTTCCTTTCCCTCAGACATTCACTGCCCTCAGGACCACCCATCTCCAAAGCTGGGGCTCCCCGTTTGTCTCCCACACAACTCTGTCCTGCCTGGCCATGCCCCGTAGCTACTCATTCCCTCCAACTATTAGATGAGTAAACCAAAACCGGTAAACTAATTCATGATTTAAATGCTAGGGGTGGTAATGACTTAATAAATCAATACTCTCAGAGACCTTTTGAGATTTACACTAACAGTAACTAATGGAATGCTCTGGCACTCTGGGAGTAGAGACCTTTAGCACTCACTTTTATCCAGTTCTCCTGTCCTTTTAGACATAGGAAGATGAAGCTTCTCTGCCTCCATGTAAATATGGTCCGTGTGTCATATCTGGACCAAGGCATTTAATCGTCGGTGAGAGACCCTCCTGCACGTTCTTCCTCTATTGTAACAACTGTGGAGCCCCCTGTTGACATGGCAGCGTCATAAGATTAAAGCAGCCTGGATCACTGCGGCACTGTGTGGAGGAGAGCTGTCCTGGAGACTCATTCGGACTACAGTTGACTTTGGGTAAAAGAGTAACAAACTTTCTTTATGCTAATCCACTGACATTTTTGCATTATTTGTTTTAGCAGAATAACCTATCATATCCTGAATGATTCTTTTGATCACCTCAAATCCTAACCCATAGTTTGGTTAGTACCTACTGCTAAGAAAGAAGTGTGCCATTTATTAGCTGGGTGGCTTTGGACAGGTTATTATACTTCCCCAGGATGAATCTCAGTGTCCTGTGTAAGACAAGATGGCTGGTCTCTTCCAGGTGTAAGAGTCTACCTGTGTGACAATCCAAAATTGCAGGGTACCTACTCCTTAAAGACAACTGTTGTATGTTAAGTCAAGGCAATTTGTCTCAACATAAATGGAGTTGTGCCCCAAGCCAAACACTTTTTTTTACCACATCATATCTCTGAACAGGCAGCTCAAAATCCCAGGTTGCCAGTAAACAAGAATGTTTTTAGCAGGTTTGAGATTAAACTCTCCTCTAAACATTATCCTCTAAAATGAGTGAATTCTAGCACCTCTCAGCTATCACTATTTATCAAATTAGAGCAGTTCAATTTGGGAATCAGGCAGGCTTTCTCAAAGAATTTTGTCTTTGGGGGAAATTCCCTGTTAATGTCTGAAGACAAAAAGGCCACATCATCTGAAACAGTGGTTCTCAGCCCTTTAACATAAGGCCACCTCTTCACTGTAAAATTTCCCTGGATATGTGTGTATATAATGATATATGATATTACATATATGATATATAATATGTGTATATATATATTAGTTGTTGTATCAGTGCCCACTGATCAAAATATGCATTGTCAAGAATACTTTAGTGAATTGTTATTCATATATTTGAAAAATGCTAACATATATTATTCAATTTATTTAAACGTATTGTAAATTCAGGCTACAGGCAACATTGGGCACGTGTGTATATTTGCGGATCCTCTGCAATACCTATGAGATTCCACAGGGGTTATTCATACCCACAGGCTGGGAACAGTAAACTTAAGGAAGATAGGAGAATATTACAGCCTGCATTTGCTTCTCAGGCCCTCCCCCTCTTCCTCAACTCCTCACGCTGGTGGGTGTCTGAGATAGAATCATCAGGAGTGCATAAGGTTTGGGGGGAATGAAACTTGTGAAAGGCAATGGGAGGAAGCAGGATTGGGCAGCGAGAGCCTTCAGATTGTGGTGCAGGCTCTGTTAATTCAATAGGGTGCTCCAGAGCAAAGATTGCCTGTTTGAGCCGAGTCTCCTTTAGGTGGAACTGGCTTGGCCCTCGTTCCACAGCCCTGCTCAGTCATTGGCTGGGGGCCATTCTGAGAAGAGTGTGACTGGTTCAAAAGTTTCTAATGGGGGAGGCTGTCAGCAAGCTACCCTCCGAATAGTTGGGCAGTGAATCCTTTCCTGAAGGGCGATCTGAGCTGTGTATCTCTATGTCTGCCCCACTTTCCCCTCAAATTCTATTAGGCAATTTTGCCCCTTAATGTTATTCATGAAGACAACATAACTCTATAAACGACAATGTGAAGTGCCCTTTGGAAATAGGCCATCTCTAAACCAGCAACATCAGAGAGAAAATTAAAGCCATATGTGAATGTAATTGCATTGGTTAAAGCGTGAGGTGCTCCTAGGATGTGAGATTGCATTTAGTTTAAGCTAGAATCTCCTTCTGCAGATGCAGCTAATTGCAAATCTGAAGTAGGATCAGAGAAATGTTTGCTGAAAGAGTCTGATTATACTCTGCAATGCACGCAGTCATGAGTATTGACAGTTCTCTGTGGGGAAGTAGACTGTGCTGAGAAAAAAACAAGCAGTAACCGGGAAGGGAGAAATGGCCTGGGGCATGTGCCTTCACTTAGGAGGAGGTAGGAGTCCACTCCACGTGCAGGGGCTGAGCAGCTTAGTCCCTTCTCTTACCTGGGCTGCAGGAGGTGTTTAGCATAGGATCACTACAGTTTCCTAGTCTTCACCTGAAACCTACTGAAAGAATCTCTCAGGAATATGTGCTTCTAAAAAGTACCTCCTGATAGAATGGATGGATAGTACATATTTACCAATATATTAATGTTTAATACATATTATAATATTCATAAATAGAAAAATTTAAAGGGTGGGATAAAAATAAATATAAATAGAGGTTCTAGGATTTTTTTTCTTCTACCTAAGGGATCATTTTGATTTCCCCTCACTTTGGAGGATTCTCGTAGTTTTGCCTATGATAGGAAGAACGTATGGGAAATAAGGGACTGACCCACTGTTACTTACAGATGCAAATCCATCCCATTACATTTTTATTGGCCCCTGGGTCACTCAGATAGTGATGCTCTCCATTCTACTTCTTTCTTCCTCTGTACCGGGACTAGGGCCTGGAGGTGGAGTGGGTAGTGATTGTATTTGTTTTCCAAACAAATGGATTCTTCCTCCCATTTCCCTTCAAGCACAAATGAAATCCAAGTTAAGCAAAGTTGAGATTTCAAAGATGTACCCTATTCGATGACCAATGTTTAGAACAGGTGGATGCAACTTCTGGAGCTTTAGTTGATGAAATACCCTATATCTCAACTCTGAAAGTCAACCATAAATAGTCACTGATATCTTAAATACATAGCCATCAATATCTTGGGGAACAATTAGAGGACCAGTTTGAGGGGAGAGGAGTTTCCAAGGCTTGACCAAGCAAAGGCAAAGATCATCAATACCCCAGGGAATAAGGAGGTATGAGACAGGCACTAGATGTGTTTCTGTCACTTCTATGACTCAGCGTCTATTTCAGCTACTGATAAATAAAGGAACATTTCCAGGTATGCTATATTTGGTTAAACCCTAAACTTGGACATTAAGTATAGCCCTAAACTTACCAAGACTATATTGATCTAAACCACAATTATTTCACACTTGTTGGATTGAAAAGAAATTAAAATTAGAAGGGTGAAAAAAATGAAATAAATGTCTGTGGGTTTCCCACACAATCTGCAAATCTCCCTTCACTATCAGCATGACACAGGAGTTCTGCTTCTGTTTTGACAGCTCTTTCCACTTCTGAGACCCATTCTCAGTACTATTTCCCCAATGTGTTTTCCCATCTTTCATTCATTCATATTCTCTCTCCCCCCACTCCTTTCCCTCCACATTCCCATATGTCAACATGCCCTTTCCACCCCACCTCCCAGATACATGTACAGGCTTTGCCCAAAGCCTCCCCCATGAGCAATAGCTCTTTCTGGGTATTGTAAGCACTGACTCATTGCCTCCTTCTTACCACAGTTTCCAAAACACAGTCTTATTTCACCCCTGTTTCTACCCAGGGCGCCGTTGGTCTGGGCCACCCTGTATGTAAACAGACTCTAATGGGGGATTCCCTCCTCTCCTTCCTAAGGCTCTCTTGCTTTCTATCCCTCTTCTGATGGCTCCACACAAAACATTTTAAAGAAAACAGAGCTTCAGGATTTAGGATCTTCAGGATTCATTCTTTCTGCATCTCAAACTTGTGGTCAACAAAGGAAGACACACCTCTGCTGATAAAATAAGACTCTTAGACCCTTAGAAAAATGGCACTGTTAAAAACAGAGTAGTACAGTTAATTCCAACTTATCTTCACCACATAGGCAGGAAAAATTTAACCTAACGGTGAGCCAAAGCTTTCTCTAACTTGGGTAGTTGAATGAATTTTACCTCTGCTCTGCCAGGCCCAGTGAGAAGAAAGAGATTTAAATGTGGGTAGCTGAAGAGGAGGTTGGGAAATTTATATCGTTGACTAGAAAGGAATTAAAAGTCTCAAATTTGATGTTAAATATAAGCATATCTATGCCTCTGTCAAATCTGTGCATGTCAATGCCTTTAAGACATTGTGGACAAGAGTCACTAATTTAAGAATGACATGTCACCAGTGATCCCAGGTGAGAAAGATGCTATCCAGCAAAATCAGTCACATTGCCCTCTTAAGTATTCCCAAATTCCTACCCTGGGATGCTCAAACTGGGTTTCCCACCCCCAGAACCCTCTTTTCTTTGGATTGAGTCTTTAGATCTTCCCCCAGCTGGAAAATCAGTCTTCTGGTGACTCAGAATTAGCTGGGACACTCCCCCACAACCCTGCCCTCTGTTCAAGACCAGGCCTGTTCCCCATTGATTTCCAGCATTGACCCCAGAACCCTCTCAGGCTTTACCTCTACCAAGAGGTGGCTGGTCCTTTGATTTGGGAAGCAGACGGAAGTACGTGTCGCAGCCTGTGCCTTTAATACTCCATAAAAGTTGATGAGCAGTTCTGCACCAGCCTTCATGGAGGAATTGACTGAAGAATTCTTCAGTCTACCACACCTTCATTTTCCAGAGCAGGAAATGCCTTTTTGTCTTCCAGAACTTTTCCATGTCTTGGCTTAGACTTTAGAGAAAATACTATCGTGTATAGAATTTAGTAAAGTATTCCCATTATAAAACTACTGAAATAAAACAAACATGAGCAAACAAATTAGAGGCCTCCTGAAACAGAGCCTGTGAATAGAAGGGAACTGTTTGAGCTGAAATGATGCCAGTGGGACTGTGGTTGGGATGTGTCCCCTGGAGGTAATTTGCTTATCTGCTCACTAGGTCTCAAAGGACTTTTATCCCATGTGGCTTCCAGATGGTACACCCAAGATCATCTGATGTCCTTTTCTCACCGCGTTCATTCATATTTGGCACTCTGGGGTATTTCTCTAGCAGTACTGAAGCCTGTTTCAGGATTGATCCACAAATATTACATAAGCCAGTGCTAGACAATCAGCATGATCCAAGTAACCAAGACAAATCAGTCCCACTTCTGATCTCTCCCTTCCAGAAAATTTGAAGGAAGTGGAGCTTAAGGAATCAGGACTTCTGGAATCCAATTCTCTTCTGCATCTCAAGACATTTAGCAGGCAAAGAGAGACAGTATTTTTGCTGTTGAGTAAGTCTCTGAGGCCCTTGGAGAAATGGCACCATAAAGGCATTTCCAACATACAGTCATTTTCAACTTAAGTTCTCCACCTGGGCAGGAAATTAAAGGATGAGCCAAATTTTTTCTGAAGAAAGATTTTACTCATTCATTCAATCATTCAATTTATATATATTTGGCAACCATATGAGTCTGAAGCTAAAGAGTCACTGGTGCCCAATACTCCTATTATTTCCTTGGAGAGCACAGATCATACAACCATCTACCTAGTTTGTTGATTTCCCCCCCTAAAACCAGTTACTTAAGTGTGCTGTTAAGCATTGCTAGTGTCCCACCTGGACAGGATTGATTCACCTCACCTATGTCATATCATCCAGACAGCCCTTAAGCACAAGCAACAGAAATCAACTCTGGATTAAGTGAAGCAGAAAGTAACTTTATTGGAAGAATTTAGGGGAGTTCACAGAAGGGACAGGAAGGTGGAGAGCCAGTCTTGGAAAACTGCAAGAGCAGCTCCAAGGATGTAGGGAACAGCAAGCACAGTCCAGATCA
>PVKH010042518.1:0-10809 GCA_004027955.1 Chaetophractus vellerosus
GACCCTTCATCAGTCTTTCATCGGAGCCCCTGGCTTGCAGCCTGCCGGCGGAACCTGGACTTGTGTATTCCCACGGTCACGTGAGAGACTCTTATAAAATCTTATATTTTTAACAGAGATCTCGTGTTGATTCTGTTTCCCGAGAGAACCCTGACTAGAACAAATAATGAGATGATAAACCCATGAGGATGGAGAGTTCTTCAGGAAATTTTGTATAGGGTGTTTCTGGTTGGACTTTTTTGAGGGTGTCTTTTGACCTATGAGATTTAAGGACACATTTGCACTTTTATTTGGGCTGCATTATTACAAGTAGCCTGGCTCATTTATTCATTAATGGGGAGCTGTATTAGAAACATTGCACTATGATGGTAGATTTTTCTTTATCTCCATGTATTTCTATTATTTTTGCATTAAACTGATTGAGCTGATAGTTGCATATAATTTTGGAATTTTTAACTCTTTCATGTGTATAGAATTTTTATCATTTTGAATTGACCATTTTCTATTAATGCTCCTAGTTTATAAACAAATTATTTGGTGTTAGTGAAATTATACATGCTTTCCTTTGGTATTTCCTTACCATATAAATTTGATTTTTTGCTTTCATACTTCATTTATATTATATTTTACACATATTGCCTATAAAAAAGACGTAGCTGGATATAAAAAGCACAGTTTGCAGTTTTCTTCCTTTTAAATTTGGGACATTTTAAATTTAAAATAATTACAATAATTTTTGTAATTACTAACATATTTGGATTTATCTCTATCATTTCATTTTGTGATCTCTACGTGCTTCATTCTTTCTTCTTTTCTTTTTTCTTAATTACTTCAATTAGAGTGTTTGATTTCATTCTATTTTTTCTTTTGTAAATCATATCTACTTCTATGCTTTCTGCTTTTCCCTAGAAATTTTATGCTGCATATTTAATTTGTCAAAGACTGATGCTAATAAATATCTTTTTTCTCTTCTGGTGTAATTCAAGAATATGGACACAAATAACCCTCCTCTTTGCTTATATACTATGACAAAGGCTGTTGCTTTTTCATTGAAAATCCATTATCTATTCTTTTTGGATGCAGTCTTAAGCTACATTTTCAAGCCTTCCTCATAACAAGCTACAACAAGGTGACAGAGAACTGGTACATTCCATCTCCATGCCTGGCTCATAAAAACTTCCCTTACTTGTTGTATGGTTTAGCTTTATATATTTTTCAAATTCTCTAAGATATTATTATGATTTTTAACATTCAATATTTGTTTGCATTTACCTCTGTATTTAACACTTTCTTGGTTCACCATTTCTTATTTCTCCTCAGATCTTCCTCTTAGGACTTGGTTTCTTTTTCCTGAAGTACATCCTTTAGATGTTCTTAGAAAGGGTCCGTAAACTTGTAAATGTCAAATAGTCTCAATTTTTTTATCTGAATATTTTTCTCTTGAACAATATTTTCATTTGTAATTCAATAAAACATAAAATAGCAAAGTGTTTTTTAAAAGAAATGCAAGCTGTCTTCAAAAAAACCCACAGGATTTTGCTGCAAATAAAGACTAAATAAAGGAAAGTTTATCATTTTATGGATTGGAAGACTCAACAGTGTTCATAAATAAATCACTTCTAAGTTGATCTATAGATTCAGTGTAATCCCAATGTAAATACTGGCAGGATTTTTGGTAGAAATAGGTAAGATGATTTAGCTGAGTCTAAAATTTATGTGGAAAGACAAATGTCCTAGATTATTTAAAACAATTAAAAGAAAAAACAAATTTGGAGGACATATATGACCTGAGTTCAAGATTAAGTATAGAGCTAAATTAATATAAATACAATATAGTTTTGGTGAAAAAGTAGACATATAGATCAGTAGTTCAGAAATAGACTTGCACTTGTATGGAAAATTGATTTTCAACAAAGCTGTGAAAACAATTTACTGTGGAAAGGAACATCATTTCATAATGTGGCTGAAACAAATATATATCCATATGGAAAAATGAACATCAAACTTTACTTCACCCTAAACACAGAGATTAACTTAAAATGCAGTAGAGACAGAAATATAAAAGGCAAAAGTTAAAAAAAAAAACCCAAGGTAAACAAATGATAAAATCTGTTTTGCAATGTTGGATCGGAAAATTTTTTTCGATATTACGTAGAAAGCATAAACCATAAAAGAAAAACTTGATAAGACTGAATTTATCAAAATTAAAGTATTTTGCTCTTCAAAGGACAAAATTAATGGAAACAAATGACATACTATAGAATTGAAGAAAATACCTGCAATAAATTTAGATGCCATAAGAATTCTATCCACAATGTAAATGAAGACACAATTCAAACATAAGAAGAGAAAAGTGCCCAATTAAAAAATGTATAAAAAGATTAGAACAGATATTTCACAAAAGGATGGTCAATGGAGATGTGAAAAGGTGCTCAGCATCATTATTTATAAAGAAAATGGAAATTAAAATCACATTGAGACTTGACTATACATCATTAGAATGCTGATAATAAAATGACTGAGAATAAAAGTATCATTGAGGATGTGAAGGAACTTGGCCTTATTTTGGGAGTATAAAATGCCACAACCACTTTAATGATTAAACACACACCTATCACATGACCAAGCATCTCACATTAGGTAAGAAATGAAAACATGTTTATGCAGAGATGACTGTTCATCATGGCTTTATTCACAGTAAGAAGACATAGAAACAACCTAAATAGCTTTCAGGGAATAAACAAAATGTGGTATATCCACACAACAAAATACTTCCCAGAAATGAAAATGACTGAACTACTGATACATGACACAGTATGGGTGAGTCTCAAAATCATTATTCCAAGTGAAAATAATCCTAACACAATAAAGTACATACTGTATGATGTCATTCATTAAAAATTTAGGAAATGCAAACTGATCTATACTGTTTGGGGCCAGTGACAGAGGGTGGCATGTATTAAAAAGGGGCTTGAGGAAGCATCTTTTTCAGTGACAGAGAAGTTCTGTATTTTGGTTGTGGCAGTGGGCTGGTATATGATCAATAAAATCTCATTCAATTGTAAAAATAAACAAAAAAACTAAAGACTAGGCAAGAGAAAGAAATTGATGAACAGAGTAAAATCACCACCACAATCAGATGCCTAGATATATAAAAAAAATAACAAGGCATACATAGAAACAGAAAGATATGGCCAAGCAATGGAACAAACCAAGAATCCAGATGAGATACAGGAACTAACCAATGATGTTCACACAAATCTCCTTAATCAGTTCAAGAAGTTGAAGGAAAATATGACTAATGAAATGAAGGACTTTAAGATGACACTGTGTGAGCATAAAGAACAATTTGAAAACCTGTAAAGAAAAGTACTGAATTTATAGAAATGAGAGACACAATAGATGAGATTAAAAATACATTAAAGGTATATAATAGCAGGATTGACTTGGTTAAGGACAGAATTAATGAATGGGATGATAGAGTATCTTAACTGGAAAAGAGAGAAGAACAGAAAGAGAAAAGAATGGAAAGTTTGAATGGAGTTTCAGGGATTTGTATGATAGCATGAAACACACAGACATATGCATTATAGAAATCCAAGAAGGAGAAGAGGATGGAAAAGGGACAGATAGAATTTTTATGGAAATAATAACTGAAAATTTTCCAATCCATATGAAAGACATGGATATCAACATTCCAGTATTTAAACCAAACAAGTTTGAATAGATTTACTTTGAGACATAAACTATTCAGAATGTCAAATATCAGACATAAAGAGAGCTTTCTGAGAGCAGCAAGAGAAAAGCAATGTATCACTTACACGGGAGCCTCAATAAATCTAATTTCGGATGTCTTATCAGAAACTATGGAGGTAAGAAGACAGTATGTACAATATATTTAAAGTATTGAAAAAAGAAACTGTCAGCCAAGAATTCTGTCTCCAGAAAAACTATCCTTCAAAAATGTTTAAAGTCTTCACAGACAAATAAAAACTGAAAGTTTGTCACCAAAAGAATGGTTCTACAAAAGATACTGCAGAGCATGTTACAGACTGAAAGGAATTGACAAGGATGAGAAGCTTGGAGAAGAGTGTAGTAATGAAGATAATAAAAAGGAAAGCTGGACGGGTTAAAAGACAGAAAATAATAAAATATGAAAACAGAAAGCCAAAGGATAAAATGAACAAGGTAAGTAATGTCTATACCGTAATGACATTGAATATTAATGGATTGAACTCCTCAATCAAAAGACATAGAATGATGGAATGGGAAAAAAAAATATGAGCCATCTATTTGTTGACTACAACAGACTCACTTATTTTTAGTTTTTTTAAGAGGTACTGGGGATTGAATAAGTACCTTATACACGGACAGCAGGTGCTCAACCAATGCGCTACACACATTCCCCAAGAGACTACCTTTATGTTCTTTAATTTTATTTTTTATACATTAAAAAATTTTAAAGATACTTAAATTACATAAATTTTACATATAAAATATAGGGGATTCCATACATCTCCCACACTTTCCCACATTAACATCTATCATTAATGTGGTACTTTTGTTACAATTGATGAAAACATATTGGAGTATTGTCATTAAGTTGGATTATAGTTTACATTATAGTTTACACTTTCCCACACAACTTTGTAAGTTATGACAATCTATATAATGACGTGTATCTGTCATTGCAACATCATTCAGGACAATACCAATGTCCTGAAAATGTCACCATATTACACCTATATTTCCCTCTCCTTCACCTCAGAACCTCTTGTGGCCACTGTCTCCACATCAATGATAAAAGTTCTTCCATTGCTAGAATCACAATAAGTCTATAGTAGAATAACAGTAGTCTACTTTAGTCCATCTTTCATTCCCCATTCCTGAGGACTCTAGGATGGTAATGCCCACTCCAACTCTAATGGAGAGGGAGCTTAGATACCATGGGGCAGATGGATGGGACTATCTTGCTTGTAGTTCCTCTTATTCTATTTCCTTGCTGTTGTCTGTGTTCTCTTGAAAAAAAAATATTAGTACCAGAGAAAAGGAAAGAGATAAAGAAGAGGAAAAAAAAAAAAAGCAAAGGTAGACATGGAACCATATGAGATTAGGAAAATAAATAGTTAACATGAATAAAATGTCATAAGTACAAAGGAATAAGAATAAAAAAGTGGAATAATGAAACAAAAAACAAAATAGAGAAAAATATATAGAATGAATTAAAATGCTGAATGATGAGAAAATAAAAAAATAAAAAAATAGAAAAAAGAGAAATTTTAAAAATTGAAGGCCAAAGAAAAAGAAGTGAAATGAAAGAACAAAAAAAAAAAAACAGAAGATAGAAAAACAGAGAAAAGAGAAGAAATAAAATTGATAAAAAAATAGATTAAAGAAAAAAGGAAACATAAAAGAGGGAAACACAACAAACAAGACAGACACACAGACAACAAGAACCCAGAGAAAACAGCCTCCCCTCATAGGCCCCTAAGGAGCTTCTCTGGCTGCCAGGGTTCATCAATCAATCATCCTGCAGCCTGCCCTCTACAGGTGATGTATTGGGAATTAGTGAGTAAAATTAAGGGAAGAAAAAAAAAGAACATTTAAAATACAAAAAATAACAGATCCAAGAAGATTTAAAACAAAATAAAATAAAAATGTTTAATGTTTCCTGTTATAAGGTATCAGCTGGTTACCTGATCACTCAACGAATTGCTCTCTGAATCACTTCTCTAAGTAGACCTGGGAATCAAACCAACAACCCCATATACAAAAGTAAGGAATTCCTCCACTGAATTAAACTGGCTCCACAGGTTAACTAGGCTTCAAAAACTTATCTGACTTCCCTCAGGTGGGATAGACTTCGAACAGTTTGCTAGAGCTGTGCTGATTAGATGCCCATCTCTGCACCCTCTCTAATCTCATTCCTCTCTCTCCTTGGGTGGCTGGGAGTAACTGCCTGCCTGAGCAGATACCCCTTCCCCTCTCCCTGTCAGGTTGGGATCCTTTCCACAACTTAAAGGAGGATCAGCTGGCCAAATTCATGGCACAGAAACCACTCTCCATCAGACCCTTTTTCCTCCCAGTGAACACTCCCTCCCATTCTATTGGCAGCAGTGAGCCAGGCACTCCACCAAGGCCACTTGCCCTGGGAGAGGGGCACAAGTACTGTTTCCAGCCACAAGGGTGAGCAACTTATACTTTTCCTTGGGCTCCTTTACCTGTCCCATTCCCTCCTGGATGATGCAGAACACTTCTGCTTCAATAAACATCCAAAGTAACTCCCTTGGACAGGTCCCCGCCCTTCCTCTGCTCCTTTCTGTGAGAGAGTTGGACCCTGCCTACCTACCTCAATGTCATTTTCCCAGATGTCTGTGATTCATTTTAGATAGAAGGACACAATCAGGCTGGAAGGGAAAGGTTGCAAAAAGCTATTCCATGCAAAGTAATAAAAAGATCTGAAGTAATAATACTAATATCAGACAAAATAGATTTTAAATGCAAAACTGTTATAATGGATAAAGAAGGTCACTATATATTAAGAAATGGGATAAGTTACCAAGATGAAATAAAAATAGTAAATATTTAATCACCTAACTTAGGTGCCCCAAAATGCTTGAGGCACACACTGGCAAAACTGGAGGGAGAAATTGATGTCTCTCTCAAGAAAGCACTCTGATCATAATGGTATTAAGTTGGAAATTAGTAACATGTAGAAAAAGGGAAAATTCATAATTATATGCAGATTAAATAATAAACTCTTAAATGATCAGTGATTCAAAGAAGAAATTACAAGCAAAATCAGTAAATATCTCAAAATTAATGGAAAAAAAGACACAACATATAAAAACTTATGGTCACAGAGCAGATGTAGCTGAAGTGGTTGAGCATCTGCTTCCAGTGTATGAGGTCCTTGGTTCAATACCCAGTACCTACTAAAAAATTCATGGCAGTGCTAAGAATGAAAATTTTAGCCTTCGGTGCTTACTTTAAAAAAGAAGAGCTCAAAACAAAGAGCTAACTGCACTTCTGGAGGAAATAGAAAAAAACTGCAAACCATCCCCAAAGCAAGCAGAAGAAATGAAACAATAAAGATTAGTGCAGGAATAAATAAAATGGGTAATGAAAATAGACAAAAGAGAAAATCAACAGAATTAAAACTTGGTGCTTGAAACAACCAGCAAGATGATGGCATAGTAAAGAGCTCCTAGAATCAGCTTCTGCTATGGGGCAGTTGATGATCTCCCAGAGCTAACTAGAGCACTGGTTTGGGGGCTCCAGGAGACCAGAAGTCCATCCTGCAACATCCTTGAAAGAATGGAAAGAGGAGACTGCTCATCTGCAGAGAAGATTCATAAGTTGAGCACTCCATGCCGTGGAGGCCAGTGCCCATCCTCCACTGGAGGCACAAGCTGCCTCAGGAGCTGTTCTGCAGCTGGAATTGAAGCTCCACATCCCAAAAATGGGGGAGGAAGAGACAGCTGGGCACCAACATCAGCTACTGATTAGTAAATGTGGCAGACTAAAGTATAATCCTAAGAACAGCTAAAGTTAGAACCTGTCCAAGTCAGAAAGAGGCCAGTAGTCACCTTCTTAATTCTGCCTAACACAAGGGGAAGTGGGGCTGTCTGAATATCAGATATTGTATGTTCTCACTGATATGGACTAAATACAATTAGTAAGCTTATGGAATAATACTATAAAGTATAAGTTAGTAGGACGCAGAATGCTGGTTAAGAAGGGGGAGATGATACTGAATGCATGTAGAATGATTAGTAATGTCAATTGTAATTATGTTGTAATGGATAGAGTTGATATTAGCACATTATAATGACTATTATACACACTGCTTATTTATGACCTGGGATTGTAGTTTAAAGATGTAGTCTAGGGAAGTTAATGTTCATTGAAAGACAGCATAATGATAATCTAGGGGTTGTATAACATCGTGATTTTGGTGGTAGATGAGGGTTGTGGTTACTACTATAAATACAAGAATGTTCTTCAAATATAAGATATTAAAATTTGTTGATAAACAAGAAAATTACAATGAATAAAATTTATAGAAAATAGTACCAGTAATATTGTAATATTTTTGTAGAAATGGTAAAAAAGGTACCATACCAATGCTAAAGGTAAAAAAAAAATGGGTTTAGTTTTATGAAACATGAATATGATTAAACATTTTTCTTCAATTTCTTCATTAAGAAGGAGATGTTGGTCATGATATTTAACCAATCTCTAATCATTTATGTATCCTTTTTATGGGATAAAAATTGTTTATTTCAAAGGCTGTGGTAGAACAAACTAAAATTAGGTCTTTTCCATCTCTGGACCTATAAATGAATCTTCAACAATTATGAAGCACACAACCCAGTGTCCACATATTCTTTTTCCATATAGCTGGTCAGAAAGTATCTAAATATTAAAACATTCAGTAACATAAGCCCACTGTCCAAGTGACTCAAGTAATGGAATTCCTTTTCATTCTGGCTAATATTCAAACACATAATAGTGTTATTACTACAACTATTACAAATAACATTGACCCCTAACCAATTATTTTATTCAATAATACTCCAAACTACCAAAAAAGACCACCATCCTCTTTCAGGAGGCTGACAGGTGGGCAGGCGGTAGGGCTTCACCTGGAAACCAAGCATCTAAGCACCGAGAGGAAGGACAGGGTCACAGGGCAGGGCCAAGGCAGGGTACTAGATCTAAGGGCGGCCCCACCCACGGAGCTACCAGTGAGTAGTGATGGGAAGAGAGCAACACTTTAACCCTAAAGCACTGTCCCGGCCGTGTCCCACGGCCAGCCCAGCTTGGGCCACGGCCCAGTGAGAGTCCGAGCTTAGAAAAAGTCCAGTCATCAAGATGCATGCACCTGCTCTGCCCCTTAGCTGGGGAGGAGGGGAGTCTGGAACCAGTGATGGCCCCCACTGACCTGACCTCCCATGGAGGTGAGAGTCCATCAGAAGAGTACAGGGCCTGTCGTCCCTCCCTCTATCAAGCCCGGGCCAGCGGGACACATTCCGCTGCTTCCCCTTGGGCTCAGAGGGGCAGGAAAGTCACTGGCCGCAGGAGGCCCCAGCCAAGGGCAGCGACATCAGCGATACCTTTGGCCTCGCAGTCAGCACAGTACTTGTCCTCCTCCCTCAGCAGCTTGGACAGAATGAGCTAGTGCTGTTGGTTTAGCTTCTGAGCCGCCTTCTGGCAGGAGCGCGTCGCCATGTCTGCGACGGGACGAGAAGCCCGGGACAGGTAAGGGAGCGGTGCACTGAGGACGGGGCCAGGCAGGGTGAAGGCACCTGGAGTCGCCAGGGCTGCGAGAGGACTCAGCCCAGGAAGCGGTGGCGGCGGGGGCGCAGACTGGAACAGGAGTGGCAGCTGCGGTGGTGGCAGCGCCTACGTGTCCCGCCTCCTCACCCCGCTGACCACCCACGCACGGCAGGAGCCCGAGGGAGAAGGGGGGAGTCATTTATTTTTCTTTACACTGGAAAAACCATTGAGTTTGTTTTTAGGATTAAACAAGATAAATGTGATGGGACAGAATTTTTTAGATTAATGCTTCCATAAATTTTTAAGCTGCCTTTTGTCTATTGTTTTATTTTTTGCAGTTGAGATCAAGTTAGGAAAAAATCAGTGAGGGAGTGGATGTAGCTCAAGTGGTTGAGATCAAGTTAGGAAAAAGTCAACGAGGGGGTAGATGTAGCTCAAGTGGTTGAGTTCTTGGGTTCAATCTCTGGTACCTCTTTAAAAATATTTCAATGGTGGAGAGGTGACGTCATCAACACAGCGACTGAAGCCATACCCTGAAAAATCCTCCCCGGTACACTGGATAATGTTCGAGGACTCCACAAATGCTGAATCGAAGAAAGAGGAAAATATCAGGTAGGAAACTTCCATTCAGGACCTATGGGTCCTCTTCCCTTCCCTGTCAGTAGGTCCCGTGCAAAGCTTGGGAGATCTCCAGAGGCAGCAAGCAGCCTGATCCCTCTCAATGGGGAATCAGATTTTACAGGAACTCACAGTAGTGAGTTAGAACCCCACACCTATCCAGGTATGGAGACAGAAGCCCACAGACACCCAGTGCTGAAAACAAGCTGCTGAGGAATCCTGAAAACAAAAGGGCCCCCATTTTAGGGGGTGGTGAGTAAAATCGCAGCAGAATTGCTATGGCCGAATAGCGGTGCACTCACTCAATCCAGTTACTGTTGGTGGCTTTTTAAAAATGCAGAATGGACTTTTCTGGGGGTCCCACCTTTCTGGAATGACCCTCTCTGACTCTCAGAGGCAGGAGTACCTAGTAGGGAAGAAAATTTGGCAGAAAAGCCCCACAGAGAAAAATGGAGGGGGAGGGTTGAACTGAACTGCTGCTAGACTGGAGAGTCTCAGAACTGAAAAGTGAAAGGAAAATGGGGCACTGAGTGAGGAAGAGACTTTAAATAAATCATAGGAGCTGGGGACAAATATCTGCACAAAAGCAAACAGAACAGATCAAGATTCCTGAAGAAGGAGGAGAGGAAATAACCTGACAAGTTGTGGCAGGTTATTATGTTTCAAGTTATGGGGAAAGGAGCACTTACAACAGCTAGAAATAAAGTTAAGCTTCAGTTTGCTGATGTAGGGCTTAGCATCAAGGACTCCATCTAGGGCCTACTTAATTTAACAATTTCCCCCAGTTTGATCTGGCTCTCAGCCATTGAGAGTTGTGACCAAAATGTAAGGTGTTGAGCACTGCCTAAGGTCTTGGAGTAGTACTTGCAGGTTATTTTCATGTTTGTTTCATAGATGGTCATGATGCCA
>PVKH010042519.1:0-10814 GCA_004027955.1 Chaetophractus vellerosus
AGAGAGGCAAGCCCTGGGAATAGAGGAACCCAGGAACCCAAGAGGCCTGAACCCTCTCAGATGTCGGCAGCCATCTTTCTCCAACACGTGGCAATAGACTTTGGTGAGGGAAGTAACTTACAGTTTATCGCCTGGTAACTATAAGCTTCTACCCCAAATAAAAACCCTTTATAAAGGCCAACAGATTTCTGGTATTTTGCATCAAACACCCCTTGGTTGACTAATATAGTATATGATTCTTTTAATATACTGTTGGGTTTGGTTTGCTAGTGTTTTGTTGAGGAATTTTGCATCTATATTCATTAGAGATATTGTTCTGTAGTTTTCTTTTCTTGTGGTATCTTTATCTGGCTTTTGTATGAGGGTGGTGTTGGCTTCATAGAATGAGTTATGGAGTATTCCTTCCTCTTCAATCTTTTGGAAGAGTTTAAGCAGAATTGGAGTTTAGTCTTCTTGGCATGTTTGGTAGAAATCCCCTGTGAAGTCATCTGGCCCTTGGATTGTTGGGAGCTTTTTGATGACTGATTCAATCTTTTTACTGGTAATTGGTTTGTTGAGATCTTCTGTTTCTTCTTGAGTCAATGTAGGTAGTTTGTGTGTTTCTAAGAATTTTTTCCATTTCTTCTAGGTTATGCAATTCATTGGCATACAGTTGTTCATAGTATCTTCCTATAATTGTTTTTATTTCAGTGAGGTCAGTAGTAATGTCCCCCTTTTATTTTCTGATTTTCATTATTTATATATTTTTCTTTGTCAGTCTAGCTAAAGGTCTGTCAATTTTATTGATCTTTTCAAAGAACCAATCTTTGGTTTTGTTTATCCTCTCTATAGATTTTATTTTCTATTTCATTTATCTCCACGTTAATCTTTGTTATTTCCTTCCTTCTGCTCCCTTTGGGTTTAGTTTCTCTTCTTTTTATAATTCTTATAGTTTTATGGTTAGGTTCCTGATTTGAAGTCTTTATTCTTTTATAATATAAGCATTTAGAGCTACAAATTTCCTTTTCAGCACTGCCTTGGCTGCATACCATAAGTTTTGGTTATATTATCATTTTTATTCTCCTCAAGATATTTCCTGTTTTCATTTCTGGTTCCCTCTTTGACCCACTGGTTGTTTAGAGGTATATTTTGTTGTTTCCACATATTTGTGAATTTTCATTTCTTCCTCTGTTATTGTTTTCTAGCTTCATGTCATTGTTGTAGGAGACTATACATTGTATTAATTCAATACTTTTTAAATTTTTTGAGATTTGTTTTGTGATCCAATATTTTGTGATCCAACATATGCTCTATTCTGGAGAATGATCCATGTGCCCTTGAGAAAAATGTGTATTAACATTTTCATTGCGTACAGTGTTTTATAAATATATATGCTAGGTTTAATTGGTTTAGTGTACCATTTAAGTCCTATACTTCCTTATTAATCTTCTGGCTAAATGTTCTATGAGTGGTGTGTTAAAGTCTCTTACTATTAATGTGGAACCATCAAGTCCTCCCTTCAAAGCTGTCAGCATTTGCTTCATATATTTTGGGGCTCTGCTATTAAGTGAATATATATTTATAATTGTTATATCTACTTGTTGAATTCCCCCCAATTATCAGTACATAATGATCATCTCTGTCCTTCATCATGTTTTTGATTAAAATTCTATTTTATATATTAATATAGCTACCCAGCCTCTTTTGGTTACTACTTGCATGGTATATATTTTTCCATCCTTTCACTATCAACTTACTTGAATCTTCGACTTTAAAGTGAGACTCTTGCAGACAGTATATAGTTGGGTCAATGCTTTTTTATCCATTCTGCCAACCTTTGCCTTTTGACTCTGGAGTTTAATTCATTTACATTTAAAGTTACTACTTATAATACAAGATTTTCTTATGCCATTTATTTACCCTTTGTAAGTCATATACCTTTTTTTGCCCTCACTTCTGTTAAAGCCTACTTGTGTTTTTATTTGCTTTTTTCCTGTTGTACCATATTGAGTGTCTTCTCCTTTCTATCTGGATATATCTTTCATCTATTTTACTTGTGGTTACAATGGGGTTAAAATTAACATCCTAAATATATAACAATCTTACTTGGTTTGATTACAAATTAGCTTCAATAGCATGCACATATACTTTTCCTATATCCCTTTGTCCCCCTACTATTTTTTGTACCTGTTACCACTCATAGCTTTGTACATTGTATATCCAAATATGTAGATTTATCCTTACTTTTTATGCATTTGCATTTTTGAACCTGTAGGAAGTAAGAAGTAGAGTTACATAGCAAACAATACAATGCAAAAATACTGGCATTTATAGTTACCCAAATGGTTACCATTACCATAGGTCTTTGTTTATTTATGCTCTTTTGAAACCACTGTCTGGTGTCCTTTCCTTTTAGTGTGAAGAGCTCTCTTTAGCATTGCTTATAGGGTTGGTCTAGAGATGATTAACTCCCTCAGCTTCTGTTTATCTGAGAATGTCTTAATCCTTACCTCATTTTTTAAAACAGTTTATCCACAAACCGTACAATCCATTCAAAGTGTATAATCAATGTTCTCCTTCATTTTTGAATGAGAATCTTACTGGATACAAAACTCTTTTGGCTGGCAGTAGTTTTCCTATAGCACTTTAAGTTCTTCAACTCACTGCCTTCTTGTCTTCATGGTTTTTGATGAGAAATTGGCCCTCAGTCTAACTGGGACTTCTTTGTCTGTAACATGTTGCTTTTCCCTGGTAGCTTTCAGAACTTTGTCCTTGTCCTTTGTATTTGATAATGTAATTTTGTCTGAATGTATTCTTATTGCAATTTAATATTATAAATATTACCAGAAAAATGTAAAATAACAACATTATAGTATATGAACAATAATTACTCAGTGCAAATGATAATTTTTTCCTGTGATCAGTATGCTGTAATTTTTTTCATAAAAAATAAACAGCTGCTTTTAATTGAGGAGGACTGGAGAAGAGATATATTTTTGGATACTTCATTTTTCTTTAAACCTTTCTTATATATATATATATTTAAGTGTGGTACGTTTGTTATAATTGATGAACACGTATGGAAGCATTGCTCGTGGTCATGTTCTGTAGTTTACAATTTGCACAGCACAATTTTATAGATTTTGACAAAATTTATAATCTTATACTCTTTAATTAAAATAATATCCCTAGATCAATAATGATTTAGTGCGACTACTGTTGAACAAGATTTCGAGTTTTGCATCTTCTGTGCTCTTTTGTGTCGGCTTGTCTTCTCTTTAGGCAGCACTGGGAACCCATCCTGGGACCTTCCAGAGTGGGAGAGAGGTGCTCAATCTCTTGTGCCACCTCAATTCCCTGGACTGCTGCATCTCTCATTGTCTTTCCTCTCTCATTGTCTTTCCTCTGTGTCTCTTTTTGTTGTGTCATCTTGCTGTGCCAGCTCTCTGCGCGGGCCAGCACTCCTGTGTGGGCCAGCACTCCTCATGGGCCAGCTCGCTATGCAGGCCAGCTTGCCTTTCACCAGGAGGCCCCAGAAATCGAACTCTGGACCTCCAATATGGTAGACGGGGGCCCAATCTCTTGAACCACATTTGTTTCCCAGTATTCTGTTTATTTTACAATTTTAAAATTAAGGACTTTCTAACAGCTACAGTTTCATTACAGTTAAACAATATTTAAATAAAGTATATAATGTTTGTTTTACTATGTACAATAATTTTTTTCCAATCAACATCATCCTAGTATTTTATCCTTTTGACAGCACATATAGAGCTATGCATCTCATTCACAGTGTTTCAAAATAAAATCACGTAAAGACAATTTTCAATTCAAATTATATCTCAAATGCTTTGTTATTTTTAAATAAATATACAGATATGAAGAATAAGTCCAAATGAATGCTACAGTTCTATTATTGTCATTGTTCATCTATATGATTAATAAATCACAGATGACACATGCAAGTTGAGGGACGGTAGCCATGACCTATAAGTAGATATTCAGCTATTTGACCTTCCAAAGCTAGAAGCCAGTGTCTATGTCAACTTGCAGATTCTGCCTGATTAGAGCCATAGGTACCTCCTTGCCTTTGTATTCTTGCAGTATTACAGTAATAGCATAAATAGCTAACAGTGGAACTGTTGAAGTAAGAGTATACATATTCAAAATCTGTAATAGATTTCCACCTAAAAGTTTTGTGCCAAAATATACACCCACCAGCAGTGTTTAAACATTCCAGTTTCCCTAATCCTTGCCAACAATGGGTATTATTAAACTTAAAACACCAGTCTAAGGAATAAAAAGTGGTATCTCACTCATTTTGCATTATATTAATTACATACGAAGTCAATCATCTTTTAAATTCAATTTATTTGTCTATTTTCTTAGAAATGGTTTGTGCATATTTTAGATCATTTTTAAATAAAATTTTTTGATTATATCATTCATACATGAACATACATAAACAATAACTTTGAGGTAAAATTTGTGACTTTACAAAACAAACATGCATATTGTCACACAAGACTCCCATACCTCTCCCCACCACAAACACCTTGCAATTTTGCGAAACATTTGTAACAAACCATGAAAGAATGTCATCAAAATATTACTACTAATTACAGCCCATATCTTACATTTGGTGTATTTTCCCCCAACGCACCCAAGTATTAACACCCTACATTAATATTGTATATTTGTTATCGTTCATGAGAAAGTGTTCTCATATTTGGCCTGATAACCAGAGTCCATCATCCACCACTGGATTCCCTGTGTTATACAGTTGCATGCTTTATACAATCCATTTAAAGTGTATACTCAGTGGCTCTCATGTTCAACACAGAGTTGTGCTGTCATCAAGTCGGTCAATTTTAGAACAGTTTCATTACTCCAAAAGGAAAAATCCTTTACCCCTTTATACCCCCTATTATTGTCCCTTAGTATTGAAATAATATCTTCTTGCCATTGCTGCAAATTATTACAATGTTATTGTTAACTATTATCAAGAAGTTACCTTGGGGGATGGTGGGACCTGGGAATTGTCATGGATGATGCTGCAATGGAGGATGTAGGCCAGTTTGTGTGATCGTGTATCATTCAGGAACTGTAAAGAAGAAAGGGTTGTCTATGGCCTGAACTGTGATCTATGTCTGATGGCAAAGCCCCAAAATGTGTGTAACTATCAGAGGTGTTATGTGACACTTAGGGATGTGCATGGGGGAGGTTGTGGGAGGGGTGGGGGGTGGCATATGGGTACTCCTGGAATCTCTGTGTAACATTTGTGTAATCAATGTATCCTAAAAATGTATATAGATATATAAAAAATAAAGAAAAAAATCAATTAAAAAAAAAAGAAGTTACCTTAGTTGTAGTTTTCCCATGTATCACCATATTCTTAGCACTTTGTAAAAGAAGATATTCTTATATTTATACTATTAACCACACTCTTCACCTACCTCAGAAATCACTATGTTATATATTCCCTATATTGTTCTCTAGTTTCCTTTCAATTGATGCTTTGGTCCACAGGTTACCCCTCTCAGCCAAAATCACACTTATAAATCAGCAGTGTTAGTTATATCCACTATCCTGTGTTACTATCAACTCGATTCATTTCCACACTTTTACAAGCAACCTGGTTAATAATGCTACATACATTAAGCATCAGCTACTGTTCTTAACCCACATTCTATTTCCTAGGAACCTACACTCTAGAGTTTACCTTTGCGAGTTTACTCATTGTATATAATTCATCTGAATGAGACCATAAAGTACTTGTCCTTTTCTGTCTGGCTTACTTCACTCAACATAATATTCTCTAGGTTCACCCATATTGTCATATGCATCCCCATTTCATTTCTTACAGCTGAACAGTATTCCACTGTATATAAATACCACATTTTGCTTATCCTTTCATTGGTTAGTGGACACTTGAGCTGGTTCCATATTTTAACAATTGTGAATAATGCTGCTATGACCAATGGTCTGCAAATGTCAGTTCATGTCCTTGCTTTCAGTTCTTCAGAATATATTCCCAGTAACTGAAATGCTGGATCATATGGCAGTTCTGTGTTGAACTTCTTCAGGTACTGCCAAACTGTCTTCCACAGAGGCTGCACCATTCTAAATTCCAACCAACAGTGAAGGAGTGTTCCTGTGTTCTCAATATCTTTCCAGCACTTGTGGTTTTCTGTTTTTTAAATAATGGCCATTCTATAAGGTGTTAAATGGTATCTCGTAGTTTTGATCTGCATTTACTTAATAGCTAGTGATCTTGAACATTATTTCATGAACTTTTTGTCAATTTGTATTTCCTCCATCAAGAAATGTTTATTCAAGTCTTTTGCTCATTTTTGGGTTGCTTGTCTTTTTATTGTTGAGTTGTATGATCTCATTTTATAAAATGGATATCAAACCCTTATCAGATATGTGGTTTCCAAATATTTTCTTCCATTGAGCAGGATACCATTTTACTTTCTTGACAAAGTCTTTTGAAGAAGAAAAGTGTTTAATTTTGAGGAGGTCCTGTTTATCTAATATTTCTTTTGTTGCTTGTGCTTTGGGTATAATGTTTAAGAAACTTCTGCCTACCACAAAATATTGAAGATTTATTCCCACATTTTCTTCTATGAGTTTTATGACTGTAAGCTTATATATTTAAGTTCTTCATCCATTTTGAGTTTGTTGTGTAAGGTGTGAGATAGTGGTGTTCTTTCTTTCTTTTGAATATGAATATCCAGTTCTCCCAACATAAATAGTTGTATAGGCTCTTCTGGCTCAGCTAGGTAGGCTTCACAGCCTTGTCAAAAGCACTTGACTGTAAATTTGAGGGTGTGTTTTAGAATTCTAGGTTTGGTTCCATTGGTCAATATATCTGTCCTTTTGCCAGTACCATGATGTTTTTACCACTGTAGCTAAGCTAATATTGTTTACAGTGAGGAAGCAAAGGCCTTGGACATCGTTCTTCTTTTTAAAGATATTTTTGGCTATTCAGGGCCCGTTAGTTTTCCAAAACAATTTGATAATTGCCTTTTCCACTTCTTCAAATAAAGGATTTTGTGGTTTTTATTGGGATTGTGTTGGATCTGTAAATCTGTTCAGGTAGAATTGACAGATTAACAATATTTACTCTTCCAGTCCATGAACATGGATCATTTTTTGTGGGAAGTGTTTAACTTCTTATTGATTTATAACAGTATGTTGTATAGTTAGTATCACTCCATTTATTATACATCTATTCAGAAAATATTTTTCCATTTTGTTGTATTGGGGCTTCAATTAATTAATTTATTAATTTAGATGTTGCTATATTAGATTTTAAGTTTTTATGTAGTAAAATTTATTAATATTCTCCTTTATGTTACCATGTGTTATGCTGTACTTGGAAAAGATTTCCACATTCCAAGCTTATTAATTATTCATGAGGAATTTATTTTCATACAAAGTGTGACATAAGAATTCCATTTTATTGTTTTCCAAGTGATTATTCATTTACTTCTCCATATGTAATTGATAGATACACCACTTTTGTTCATTAGATTCCATTTATATATTTAGGTTATTACTGAACTCTATTCCTTTACGAGATTAAAAATGGTGTTATTTACTCTGGTGTCTTAATATGTGTAATTAGTTGTTAGGGCACATGTCCCTTTGTTACTTTTATTTTCCATGTTTTTGCTCTGTTATTACACATTTATTATATCAGAAAAATTCAATGTTCTTTCATATTTAAAGGCGTCTTAATATTGTAAAATAGGAATGTGTTGATTTTCTGAATTATTTTAGGGATAAGCAACACTTTAATACATATATTTCTAGCTATGGTGAATATTGTTCATTTATATATTAAGATGTAGTGGCCAACGTCTCTACCTTGCTCTGTGCCTGCGAAGAGGACCTGAAGAGCATCAGTTCTTCTTGTTCTCTGTGTTTCTGGTTACTATTGACCATTAGAATCATCTTGAGCCCATGTGAAGGGTTTGCTGGACTGCATAAATTGGCAGTGGTTGTATTTGTCCACTAAAGGGCACAGATTCTGTCTAAGCCCCATGCCTACAGAGTGGTTCCCCTTCTCCAGATTTGCACAGCTCATAGTCCGGCCTCTTTAGGTCTGGGTGTGGAGGTAGTGCCTCTCCAGCTGTTGTTAGCCCAAAATGCTTCATCATCACTTTTTGGTTTCCTTAACCCTGCCCATACCCTTGTAAAAAGTCCTCTCATGAAACTCTTCTCAATCACCCCAACCTTTTGAATATGCCCTCTCTTTCTGCCATGACCCTGCATCACACAGGATGCTCGGAGGATCTCAAAAACTCTTCATACAGTTCATGTGTATCACAGGAAGATTATAGAACCTAGATGAGAATTGGGGCCAAGTCATTTTAAGTCAATAGCCATGAATCTATGATGGACTTGGCATGCACAGACGGAGAGTCTCAGAAATCAGTGTTGGGTTAAAATGAGGTTGGTTTGAAAAAGTATTGCAACAACTTTCAGATTTCTAAGCAAATACAGACAGGATGAATGAGGCCTTGCTTGATTTTTGAAGTTAAACTTCTCAGACCTATGAGAATACCTGATGGTTTGCATTGTGGAAGTAAGGGGAGTTAAGAATGATTCCTAGAGTTCTGATTAACCCAGGTACAAGGAAGATTATACAATATACTGATATGGGGAAGGTAAGGAAGAAACAGATTTGCAGACAATGGAATTAAGAGCTCATTTCAGGATTTCATAAATTTTGGGATTCAGAAAATTGAGGATCTTTGAAAATTGAAATATCAAGTAAGCAACTGGAGGTTGCAAATTGGAGTTCAGAGCGGAGTTATTCATTAGAAATAGAAAATTTTCAGGGTACCAAAATGAAAGAATTTAAAAACTAATCCATGGAAGTAGATGAGGTAATGAGGCAAAGAAGGGAAAGAGATAGAAAATGACATATTAGCAAGTTTTGAGGAACCCCAAAGTTTATGTCAGTCTGGAGGTGCACCTAAAGAGATGTCAACCCATTCTAATACAGGTCACCAGCCACGCACAACTCACACAAGCTCTGATGGAAAGAGGTTTTATTCCCATTTAGAAGAAAGAGCAAGGTCAACTTTACCAGTGGGCTTCAGTTCCCCATAACCAGCTGGTTTCAATCTGTGGCCAATGCAGGGAGATGTTCTATGAGCAACCCCCTCTCAAGCCTACTTTAATGGGCCATTCAACATTTTTTCTTCCTGCTTTCCTATTTATTACTTCTGCTTGCTTCCTGCTAAATTGGGAGGCATTAGAGATAAAATTTCCAAATTTTCCTACATGTGTCCTGGGTGGGTAGCTTTGGAGGAGGAATGTGAAAGGGATGGTTTTTTTTTTGTATCTACTGTCTCCCTGTCTCCAGCTGACATGACATATTTCAGAATTGTAGGAGCAGTCTATTCGTTTTGAAAACCACTTTTTCTTGATGTTGATTACTGCTTGTTTGTCGTTTCTTTGGATCACTTGTTTTTCATTAGTTTTAAATCACCGGATGTCCTTAATGGCATTTAGTGGGTACGGACCAAGGATTTTGATAAACATACTGCAATGCACAAGACAGTCCCCCAAAATGTCAGATGCTAAGGATGAGAAAACCTGTATTATTCCATCAAGCAGTTATTCAAATTATAAAATATAAATTATTCAGTTAACCAAATTGTACTGTATTACCAAAATATATTGAAATTGTTAGTTACCTAGAAAAATTCCTTTTTTCAAAAACTCTCTATTATAAAATTCCCTACATTTTTTCTGGACATTTTTCTACAGACAGTGTTGCCAGTGGTTTTAATTACCTAATGTATCCTTTCAAATGGACTTTTGTTTTATTTTGGGGGGAGTAGTTGTCAGTATGAATAAAATAACAGTATAGAGTGTCAGTCCTTATATTTTTGGAGAAGAATGGTGGAATTTGAATCACCATCAAAGTGCTGGTAACTTAGCAATTATTTTTCCTTTGATATCCTCTTATCTAGTCCCAGGACAGTCTGAAGCACAGAAGGGAGTGTTAGCATGGACCCTGAGAGCTCCAGGAGAAGCCCTCTGGTTCTGCGTTGAAGAGCAGGGACTGTTAAAATTTCCACAGAGTGGAAGAAATCCCTGTGTCCTTAATGACAAATATTTAAGTTTGTTTCATGCATTTTAACTTTAAGCCTTATAAGAAGGAAAAGACAGCATTACACGTGTCAAATATATAAATGGTTTTGGGACATTGTCAGAAATTACATTATCTAGGGGAATTTCTTTGGCTTCAGTTTTTCATAGATCACCACTGAATAATTCTTTTCTCTAAGATTATATGAGCCTTAAAAGACTAAAGGAAAACTGGAACATCTTTACTAAATTTTCCACTGTGCCACACTTTTCCTGATCTCTGTGACTTTCTACCTCAATAAACATTTGAAATAATGAAAACACTGTCCAGATGAGACTGCTGACACATGAAGGAACAATTTCACTACAGTAGTTATGGACTTCAATAAGAACATCTCTTGGGAGTTCCTAATAATCCTTATCCTACAGAGAACACAAAAGCCCTAAGAGTTTTCAATTAAGTGTTTTTCTTATAAGAATCAGGATGCCAGGTACAGAGCTGGAGGTTAGTGACCCCTTTGAGATCCACACTGACTGTAAATTGATAATAAGATGAAGATTGAGGGCCCGGCTAGATAGCTCAGTGGATAAAGAGCTCGCTGGGAAACCACATGGGAGGCCCTGGGTTCGGTTCCCGGGGACCTCTCCTAGCGGGCAGACCGCCTTGAGAGTGGCAAGCCGCCATGGGCGGGCCGGAGCCGCCGTGGGCAGGGCAAAAAGCT
>PVKH010042520.1:0-10820 GCA_004027955.1 Chaetophractus vellerosus
AGGTGTGGAATCTGGTGTGCTCATGCTGATGGCTCTGGACCGTTATGTGGCAATTTGCTCTCCATTGCGTTATGCCACCATGCTCACTAATCCTGTCATTGCCAAAGCTGGGCTTGCTACTTTCCTATGGGGTGAGATGCTGATGATTCCTTTCCCATTCTTGGTCAAGCATTTGCCTTTATGCTGAAGCAATATTATTTCTCATACATACTGTGATCACATGTCTGTGGTGAAGTTATCTGTGCCAGTATGATGGTCAATGTCATCTATGGTCTGATGGTTGCCCTCCTGATTGAAGTGTTTGACATCTGCTGTATCTCGGTGTCTTACACCATGATCCTCTGAGCCGTGGTCAGCCCCTCATCAGCAGATGCTCGGCAGAAGGCCTTCAGTACCTGCACTGCTCATATATCTGCCATCATAATCACTTATGTTCCAGCATTCTTCACTTTCTTTCCCCATCATTTTTGGGAGTACACTATCCACCACCCTCTTCACATTATTTTAGCTAACCTCTATTTGCTTCTTCCCCCAACTCTGAACCCTATTGTTTATGAGGTGAAGATGGAACAGATTTGAGAAAGCATCACAAAGTTATTCAAGGGTCAGAAAGTATCAAGTTGATCCAGTACAAATGAAATTAGATAGGAAGAATAAAAATGCAAAACAACAAAGAAGAAAATGGCTATTCATCCCTGTAGGCCATCATACATTTTCCATTATTTCTACCAAAAATGGATGTTTTTGCAAATGCAGTGGGGAATTTTATAGCTCATTCTACATTTATATCTCAGCACTTTGCCTTATTTTTTCCTCTATCACCAGTTTTGATCAGGTTATTGATTTTGACGCCTTACACCTTTTCTCTAAAGTATCTAAATTAGATATTTCCTTAACCTTTTGAGAGAATCTTTAGTATTTTGTGCACATTAATAATCTTCCTTACAGAAAGAAATCGCTTTTCAGGACATTTACCATGCTGGGGAATCTATGAAGGCAAAATATTGTTTATGATCTAATTTTAAGAAACTTTTTTTCACTGTATATCCAATTAAGAAGATGTCAATGTCATTAACAGTCTGTAGAACCCACACACAAGACTTACTTTTCTGATGCCTTGGATACTTCTATAATGACAAGGCAGGTACAGTTTGGAATATGGTATGGCTTTCCCATTTGAATGCCAGATAATTGGTGAACTTATTTATTAATTCATTCATTAATTCATAGTGCTTCATTGTTCATTCTTTCATTATCTATATTAGTAAATATCCCTATCAATCACAAAAACCTAAAATAGAACTGATAACTCTATCTTCTTGGTGACCACATACATGATATTATAAAATATACTATAATAATATGTGTGTTTACACTTTTTTGCTAATGCTAGAACATGTCTTTGAAGCCCTCACTATATATTTATCTTTATATTTCAAGACTTAAGATAATGTAGGTATAAGGTATGAGTAAAATAAAAATTAATTAAATTTCTAAATGAATGAGCCTACATTTCTTAGGCCCTATGTTAGGAACTAACAATTGGAAAACAAGGGAGACATCCCCAACATAAAGAAGCTCACGGTCTAGTTGGCATGTAGGATATCAATATAAATAGGTTTAATTTTGTGTTTTGCTAATAATGTTTACAGAAGTCAGAAAAGAAGAAGGGCCAATCAATTCAAACTGGAAATAAATGGGGCAATTTTGTATAATTGAACATATTGTTAGCTGCAAATGAATAAATGATTGAATGAAAAGTTAGTCACTAAAGTAGAGAAGAAGGCATGTAATTAGATTATAGTTAGATAACAGAGATTTGCGTAAGTTATAAAACATTAGAAAAAGTGAGCCTCTAACTTTAATATAATTAGAATGCCACAGAGAGGTGGCATTTAAGCCAGGGTTAAATCATGAGGTGTGACTCATCAACATGGTGACATGAGAAATCCCCTGAAGTTTAAGGAAAATGGGGCAGGGAGGGATTTAAATAAATCATAGGAGCTGGGAAGAAAAATCTGCACAAAAACAAACAGAGCAGATCAGGAATCCCATAAAAGGAACAGACAAAAGGAAGTATTCTCTTGGAGGTAAAACAACTGCACAAAAAGTACGATTTTAAAAATTGCATTCCATATCCTAGAAAGGAATCAGATGAAGAAGAGCTGAGAAAATCTGAACAGTTAAACATGGGCTATTCCAAAGGTCTAAAATAAGTTGGACCAAGGATCAAAAAAGGGCCTTAACACAAAGCCACTCAACAATAAAACCTTAGACAATAGGGAGAACTAGACTTTCAGAGTTAACTCATCAAGATAATTAGATGCCTAGACATCAGCTCCCAATTATAAACCATAATGAGAAACAGGAAAATATAGCTGTGTCAATGAATAAACTAAAACTTGTGAGGAAACTCAAAAGTTGGAACAACTAATCGAAGATATTCAAACAAATCTCCTAAATAAGTTCAAGGAAATTAAGGAAAATATGCATAAAGAGATTAAGGATATTAGCAAGAAAACATTTGAGCACAAAAAAATTGAAAGTATAAAAAGAACCATAACAGAAATTGTATGGATGAAAAGCACAATAGTAGAGTTTAAAAATATGCTGGACACATACAATAGCAGATTTATACAATCAGAAGAAAGAATCACTGAACTAGAAGACAGGACAATCAAAATCATACAATCATAATAACAGATAGTGAAAAGAATAGAAAAAATTGAGCAGTGTCTAAGGGATTTGAGGGACAGCATGAAGTATACAAGCATGCCTCATGGGTGACTCTGAAGAAGAAGAGATGGTAAAGAGGGCAGAAAGAATATTTGAAGAAATAATGGCTGAAAATTTCCCAACTCATATGAAATACACGTCCAAGAATTGCAACATACTCCAGAAAACTTACTAATCAGAATGTCAAATGCCAAAGAGAATTCTGAAAGCAGCAGAGAAAAGCAATTCATTTCATAGAAGGGATCCTCAGTAAGACTAAGTTCCAATTTCTCATCCAAACCTATGGAGGCAAGAGGGCAGTGGTATAATATACTTAAGGTGCTGAAAGTGAAAACTACCAGCCATAAAGTATTTATCCAACAAAACTGTCCCTCAAAAATGAGGGAGAGCTTAAAATATTAAAAGATAAACAGAAACTGAGAGAGTTCATAAACAAAAGGCTGTCCTTTAAGAATTACTAAAGAGAATTCTGCAGGTTGAAAGGAAAAGAAAGGAGAGTGTCTTGGAGTAGTGTGAAGAAATGAAGATCTTCAATACAGGTAACTAAAGGGCAAATGTAAAACCCAATTGTAATGTATCCTCAATCTACAACCTTACTCTTTAATTCCTATAAAAATCAGAACACAATTGAAAAAGAAAAAAGCATATTTCTAGGTAATAGAATTGCAAAATATAGAGTGATAAAGCAGGACAAAGAAAAAGCTTATGTTCTTGAACTAATCCATTCCTATGTGTGTGAGGTCCTTCAATTGCATTAAATTCAATTAAGTGGCCTTTAATTTGATCACTTAGATTGCTTTAGGGCTTTTGATTGGACCACATCAGTGAGGTGTGAGCCAGATTGGATCTCTGCCCTCTTGCTGGTCCTTTTATAAGTGGTGAAACAGAGGAAGGACACAAAGAGAAGGGAAGTTGCCAAATTGATCCTTTTATATGAGAGAGGGAGGACTACAGGAAAACAGAAGTCCCAAGAGGCTAAGAGAGATCCCATAGTCTGGAATCAGCAGAGCACAGAGACAGGAAAAGAGGTCCCTGAGGGGTTAGGCCCATGGAGCAGGTCAATTTTTAGGAAATGAGCCCTGGCAAATGCTGGTTAGCCACGTGGCAGGACACCGGGACCACCAATAGCTAACTTTGGTGAGAAAGCATCTCTGATGGTGCCTTGATTTGGACATATCAGGGCCTCAAAACTTTAAGTTTTTATCCCAAATAAAATTCCAATTATAAAAGCCAAATCATTTCTGGTACTTTGCATTGGCAGCCCTTTGGCAAACTAATACAAAGAAGGAACACTACCAAATTCCTTCTATGAAGCTATCATCACCCTAATACTAAAGCCAGAAAAAGATACCATGAAAACAGAAAATTAGAGAACAATTTCTCAAATGAATATAGATGTGAAAATCCTCAACGAAATACTTGCTAGTCAAATCCAACAGCATGTTAAAAGATTTATACACCATGATTGAGTGGATTTTATCCTAGGTATACCAGAGTAGTTTAACACAAGAAAATCAGTTGGTGTAATATATCACATTAATAAATCAAAGTTGAAAAAAAATCACACGATCATCACAATTGATGCAGAAAAAGCATTTGACAAAACACAGCATCTTTTCTTGGATAAAACACTATGAAAGATTGGAATAGAAGGAAGCTTTCTCAACATGATAAAGGGGATATACTATACATCAAAAACCCACAGCTAACATTGTACTCAATGGTGAAAAACTGAAAGCTTTCCCCCTGAGATCAGGAACAAGAAAAGGATGCACACTGTCATCACTGCTATTCAATATAGTGCTAGAGTTCTAGCTGGAGCAATTAAAAAAGAAAAAGAAATAAAATGCACCCAAATAGGAAAGGAAGAAGTAAAACTTTCACTCTTTGCTGATGATATGATCCTACACCTTGAAAATCCTGAAAATCCACAACAAAACTACTAGAGTTAATAAATGAGTTCAGCAGAGTGGTGGGATACAAGATTAATATGCAAAAATCAGTAGTATTTCTTTACACCTCTAATGAACATTCTTAGGATGAAGTCAGGAAAAAAATTCTATTTACAATAACAACTAAAAGAATCAAATATTTAGATATTAACTTAACCATAGACATAAAGGACCTGTATTCAGAAATCTACAAAACATTGCTAAAAGAAACCAAAGAAAAACTTCATAAATGGAAGGACATTGCATGTTCATGGACTGGGAGACTAAATATCATTAATAAGTCCATTGTCCCCAAATGGATTTACAGATTCAGCACAATCTCAATAAAAGTTCCAACAGCCTTTTTTTTTTGCAGACATGGAAAAACTAATTATCAAATTTATTCAGAAGGGGCCCTGAATTGTCAAAAACATCCTTTAAAAGAAGAACAAAGTTGGGGGACTATCACTTCCTGATTTTAAAGCATATTACTTAGCCACAGTGGTAAAAACAGCATGGTACTGCCCTAAAGATAGACATATTGACCAATGGAATCAAATAGAAAGTTCAGAAATAGATCCTCACATCTATGGTCATGTGATTTTTGACAAGGTCATCAAACCCATAAGGCTGGGTCAGAACAGTCTATTCAAGAAACTGTTCTAGGAGAATTGAATATTCATGTCCAAATAAAGAAGGAAGACCCCTATCTTATAGCTTATACAAAAATTAATTCAAAATGTATCAAAGTCCTAAATATAAAAGCTAGAGCCATAAAACTCATAGAAGAAAATGTAGGGAAACATCTTCAAAGTCTTGTGGTAGGTGGTGGTTTCTTAAATCTTATATTCAAAGACGAGCAGCAAAAGCAAAACTAGATAAATGGGACTTCCTCAAAATTATGTACTTGAAAGGAATTTGTCAAGCAGGTGAAAAGGTAACCTATTTAATAGGAGAAAATGTTTGGAAGACACTTATCTGATAAGAATTTGTTTCCATACTATATAAAGAGATCATACGACTCAAGGATATAAAGACAAGCAACCAATTCAAAAATTGGCAAAATACCCAGAAATTTTTCCAAAGAGGAAATAGAAATGGCCAAAAAGCTCATGAAAAGAGGTGCAATATAACTAGCTAATAAGGAAATGCAAACAAAAACTAAAATGATGTATCATTTTACACCTTATAGGATGGCCATTTTTAAAAATCAGAAAACTACAAGTGTTGGAAAGGAAGTGGAGAAATAGGAACATTCCATCACTGCTGGTGGGAATGTAGACAGGTGCAGCCTCTGTGGAAGACAGTTTGATGGTTCCTCTGGAAACTAAATATATAACTGCTTTATGATCCAGCAATCCTGCTACCTGAAATATATTCATAAGAACTGAAAGCAGGGATGTTAACTGAGATTTGCACGTCGATGTTCATAGTGGCATTATTCACAATTGCTAAAAGATGGAAACCCAAATGTCCATCACCTGATGAATTTATAAACAAAATTTGGTATATACATACAATGGAATACTATGCAGCTGTAGTAAGATACGATGTATGGATACATTTAACAACATGAATGAACTTTGAGGACATTATATTGAGTGAAATAAGCCAGAAACGAAAGGACAGATATTGCATGGTCTCACTTGCCTGAAATAAATACGATGAGAAAACTCATTGAGTTATAATCTAGAATACAGGTTTCTAGGAGATAGAATGAGGGTTGAGAATGTGAAGCTGATGTTTAATGTAGGTAGAATTTATAATAAGGTTGATTTTAAAATGTGTGATAATTGATAGAGTTGATAATAACACACTATAGTGAGTATACCTAACACTGCTGATTTATAAATTTGATTGTGTCTGATAGTGATCATCTAGGGAATGTAAGTGTCAATAGAAAGAAAACTAGAGGATAATCTAGGGACTGTATAACATAGTGAACTTGGTGGTGGATGAGGATTGTGGTTAATATTACAAATACAAAAATGTTCTTCCATGAACTAGAACAAATATACATCACTATTACAAGATGTTAAGAATATGATGATACATGGGAAAAATACAACTAATTTAACTTATGGAATATAGTTAACAGTGATATTGTAATATTTTTGTATCAGTGGCAAAGAAGGTATTATACCAGTGATAAGGGTCAACAATAGGAAGATATAAGAAGATATGGGATTTTTCTTTTTGTGGTATTAGAAACATTTAAAAACTAAGATGATGACAGCACAACTCTGATGAAACCAAGAGCAACTGATTGTACACTTTGGAAGGATTGTTCAAGGCACCCTGTGGTGGATGATGGACTGTACTTAGTATAAATATGAGAATGTTCACTCATGAACTATAACAAATATATAATACCAATACATGCTGTTAATAATAGTGTGGTTTATGGGGAAAATCCACCAAATATAAGCTATGTACTATAGTTAGCAGTAATATTTTGATAATGTTCTTTCGTGATTTGCAACAAATTTTCCACAACAATGCAAGTTGTAGTATTGGGTGATGTATGGGAATCCTGTATATTATCCATGATTGTTTTGTCTCCAATAAGAAATATATTGATGGTTATTGCCCTTTAATATCCAAGTCAGTATAAATTTGACTGGTTCTACAGTCTCTGTGTCATGATAGGCCAGGGTAGCAGCATGAAATTTAAATTACAAGCAGGACTCAATTTGACTCTGGGAGCATTATTGTGTCTCTGAGAACCCAGCACAGAAAGAGGAATGACCAGAACACTATACCTTATCATCATGAATATAATTGCTTTAACTACAAAGATTTGGTTAGTTATTGATAGATTTCATAGGAATTGACAAGTGGCTACATATCTTACTATAGCCATGCAGAGGAAGATACCTAACCCTAACCTGATTCCATGCCCACAAAATAATGTGTGATATTTGAACAAAGCACTCATGTAAACAGATGGTTTTAGCATTGGACCATAAGAAGGGAAAGCCAGGCCCACTTCCTCCACAGCCGATGTTCATGGAATAGTCCAAAGAATGACACAGTATAGTATCTTGATTGATGGTGATAGAGTGGCACCAGAGTCAGGGAGGTGAACTCAGAGACTTGGAACTTAGAACTGTTGGAATTTCTGAGAGACTGGAACATCCATCCCTAAGGGGAAAAATATTCAAGATTGCTATTCTTTTTATTTATTTATTTTTTAGATGGTGCTGGGGATTGAACCCAGGACTTCATACATGAGAACCAGGCACTCAACCACTGAGCTACATCCATTCCTCAAGATTGCTATTTTTCATTATCCCATTATGGCCAAATTACCACAATGTTTAGCAAACAATTAACTGTGACTATAATATTAAAAGGAGGATCACCAGCATCTTCATTATTCCCATCATCCCCATTAGTATCCTGCCTTAAAGGAAAAATGTGTGGCTTTACTATCCTTCATTATCATTTGCAAAAATATTTAAGGAGCAGTTATTAAGGATCAAAAAGAGAATGAGGAATCATCTTCATTCTCCTCACAAACCCTAACATTCATTGAATACTTAACCATGTGCCTGGAACTATGTTATATAGTTTGAATATATGATTTTGGTCAGTTCTTACATAAACTTTAATGTATATTGTATTAGTAAAACTATTTCATAAATGAGTATTTAGATATCTTGCTCAACATCATCCAAATTGTATACCACATAGGTGGGACTAGAATGTAAGTTGCCACATATCAAAGGCTGGACTCTGAACACAAACGTTCACTCCTGTGTGCCTAAGTTTAGATTTGATGATGAATTATCTTCCTTAGGAAGTTATAGTCAGAAAAATATGACAATTTTAAGGCACCTACCTTGGAATATGAAGTAAAGAGGTAGAAGCACTTTTAGTGTGAGCATTTGAGAGTTTTTGCAACATTTTTGCATATATTATTGATGTGTTTCTCTCTAAATGTATATGAATTAGATTATTATCTCATTTTTTCCTTTGAAACCTGAAACGCTAAAATTTTAATGTAATGGCCAAAGTTCATAGACTATGAAATAAAGGAAAAGGATTGGAAATTAAAATGTTTGTTATATTGAACTAAATTCTTAGGCATTAAAATTTGTTGTCTGTTGGACATATTTTTTATTTTGTAGGGAGTACAGATACAACATTCTTATGAACAGATTAGAGAAGTAAAGTCAACATAACTGCACATAAATTGGTCTTAATAAATTTGAGCTATCATTATCTTTTTGGAAAGTATTCCAAGATGAGGAAATAAAATATCAGATATTATATATATCTAAAACACTGAAGTGTTATACATTATGCATCTACACATGTGGCAGGTTGCATATTCACTTGGTGGGTTCCAAAATAGACATGAATAATAATCCAAGATTAATTTATTAGGTCTAAATTGAAACATTAAATGTGTTATAAAATATAACCAAATATTTTGTACATATGTTACATATCAAACACAATATTAACACTTTGTTGTTAAAAATGAAGAAAGAAAACACTCACTCAGAATGTGAGCTGATGCCAGAGCTGCTTTAGAGAGAAACTTTATTGGATAAAGGTACTAATTCCTAAGCTTTCAGTATCCAAATAGGCACTTTTTTATTTGGATAATGGCACTGGGGTCACTGCATAAAGTTGAGAGTAGATAAAAGCTTTGCCCTTGATGAAAAAAGTATCTGGAAGGATTACTCCCACAGAATGTGTATCTGTGTTCAGGGTTCCAAGTGAAAACAAACATTTCCCATAGGACATGAAAGTCATAAGCCTGCATTGGTGAGAGGATAGCATTTAAAATAATTTCACATGTGATGACTGTCAAGAAAAAGAATTAATATAAAAATATTTCTCAGGTCAAAAACTGGCAGAATCAAATAATATGATTTCATAGTAACACTCCCAAAATTAAAGGTACATGGAATTTCAGAAGAACTAAGAATCCACACTGCAAATGAGCCCCCAATATTAAAACCACATAAGAAAATGATTCAAAATGAAAGTCAAGCAAGAAAATACGTATCAAAAGTAGAAACTCTTGTAAATGAGATAAAGAGCTGTATTAATCAGGGTTCTCTTGGGAAACAGAATCAAAAGGAGATATCTGTCAATAATATAAGATTTTAAAAGAGACTCTCACATGACCGTGGGGATGCACAAGTCCAGGTTCCGCAGGCAGGCTGCAAACCAGGGGCTCCGATGAAAGTACAATGAAAGGTCCTTGATGAGTTTCTGGGAGAAGTTGACTGTCCAAAGACAAGCTGGGGAATTCTCTCTGAATGTTGAAATCACTTCCCCTTTTAAGGCAGTCAACTGATTGGATAAAAAGCATCATCCATTCCTGGTGCAATCTCCCTGATTGATGCAGATGTAATCAGCCATCCATGCAGTAAACTCACCGGTGATCGAAGTCCATAAATGCTCTTGTATTACAATTAGCTCAGTGCTTGCTGGACCTAATACCTGGACACAATTACCTGGCTGAGTTGACACAGTAGCCTAGCCATCACAAGAGGAGATCATAAAATAAGCATGTTCATACATTCTCTTATAGGACAGCAAGAATCCCCCAAATGCAAGGACAGTGCCTACTGAAGGAAGACAGACCATCACACCAGGTCCTTGATATTGATGATTATACTCACGAACATTTTCTTGTGAAATTGAAATTTAGCCTAGTATTATATACTGCCCAAGAGTTACATCTTAAAAACATCCTTCCTGCTCAAATGTGGCCTCTCTCTAAGTCAAACATAGCATGTAAATACACTACTTTCCCCAGGACATGGGACATGTCTCCTGGGGATGAACCTCTTAGCACCAAGGGATTTTTACCAAGTGCCAACTAGCAATGCATCTGGAAAAAGACCTTGGACAAAGGGGAAAATGGTAAATACAAATGAGTTTTTATGGCTAAGAGACTTCAAAGTGAGTTGGGAAGTCATTCCAGAGGTTACACTTTTTCAAATCTCAGTAGGATCTCATTGACTGCCACAGTAAATAATGCCTCAAATAGTAGGGCTCCTGAGGACTTTAGAGACACCCAGAAACTATGTAGCAGGGCAAACAGCTCAGGAATTTGGCACCCTGTCAGTGGTCCTTACTTTGGAATTTATGCTCCGTAGAGTTAGACTCATTTATAGGCTCTCTACA
>PVKH010042521.1:0-10832 GCA_004027955.1 Chaetophractus vellerosus
TTCTGTGTCTGCTTGTCTCCCCCTGCTGCGGCATCCCGCCAAGTCAGCTCACCACGTGGCGGCTTGCCTTCTCGAGGCAGCTTGCCTGCTCGGGGAGGACCCAGGAACCGAACCCGGGGCCTCCCATGTGGTAAACCAGAGCCCTACCAATTGAGCCACTGCTGGTTCCCCTGCCCATTCACTTTTGTTGACCAGTTCTCTCTTTCATTTTCCTTTTTGTGAAGTGTCCCGTGGATTTATCACTGGGAGACAAGGAGGCAGCACAATGATATACTTAGCCGTCTGTGTGTGAAGTAAGTAAAACATGCACAGTGGCTGGCATCAGTAGCAGATTTTGAAAGAAGTGGCATGATTGGTCACTGATTCATGGGCCCACACCTGTCATTTACTTAGTGATTTGTGGCCTAAAAAGCTAGCAGCAAAATTTATACTTTCATGTAATTAACTGAAATTTGAATTGAGTTGTTGGGGGACTGGGGTCATTTAAACTGTGGCAACTGAAATTCATGCATAGTGAAACTGTGCAAAGCAAGGACTACTTGTATCTTCTCTACTCCATAACTAACACCAGGTCCAAGTGAGGGTGGAAGAGAGAGTATCAAAAAAAGGGGAGGATTATGTGAACATGGTTATATTGAATAATAAGTACTCCCTATATATGTCAGTAACCAGATCTTCATTTACCAGAGAGGAGGATGGAGAAGTCTTCTCTAGAGGAACTGCTCAGCCCAAGAAGAAAGACCTAAAGATACTGACATTGGGGGACCCCAACAGTCTAGCCATATCACCTTCTGGTAAAGCTTAGGGTTAATAACCCCTTCCCCATGTGCTCAGATCTTGCAGTTAGCCTTTTAGGTATCCATTCTTAAATATGAATAGAAAACTAAGGATCACCAAACATCTGAAGAAAGCTAACATGAAAGGTAAAAACTAAAATAAACAGGAAAAAAAGGCAACTTGGACTAATATAAAGGGAGAAGCATTCATAAAACTAAGTATACTCAGAGATAAGAGAAGATAATGTATCCATGAAATAAGAACAGGCTGCTTTAAAAAAAGAAATTCGGGGTTAGAAAAGAGCTTTTGAACAATAAAGACATGAAAGCTGAAAAAAATTTTTTAACAAACCTCCATAGAAGAGTAGGAAGATGAATTAAGGTTGTCTCTCACAGAGTGGAGCAAAAAAATCAGAGATAGATAATAGGAGAGAAAAGGCAAGAAAATTAGAGTATTGGTCCGATAGATCAAGGAACCAAAGAACAGGAGTTTGAGAAATAGACTAAGTGGAAAGGAGGAAATCATCAGCAACATAGTTTAAGAAATGCCCCCAGAACTGAAGGGCATGCATTTCCAGATTCAAAGTGTCCACAAAAGTCCTTCAACATGGGTGAAAACAGACTTGCACCAAGGTATATGACTGTGAAATTTTAGAACACAGGGAAAAGACTTTAAAACAAATGTTCATATTAGCATTATTCATAATAGTCTCAAATTGGAAATAACCCAAATGTCCATTAGTTTTAAAAAGACTTTAAAACAAATGTTCATATTAGCTTTATTCATAATAGTCTCAAATTGGAAATAACCCAAATGTCCATTAGTAGGTGAATGAATAAAAAATTGTGGTATGTTCGTGCAATGGAATACTTCTCAGCAACATTTCTGTAAGTTTTCAGAGACAAAGAATAGGTCCCACACAAAGGATCAGAGAGATGAGAATGGCTTTGGACTTCCCAACAGCAACAATGAAAGCTAGAAGTCCATGAGGCAATACCTTAAATTTGGAAGGAAAATTATTTCCAACCTTGAATTCCAAGCCATCAATCAAGTGGGAGGATAGAATAACATTTTCAGGCATGTAAGGATTCAAAAATTGTATTTCCCATACACCCTTTTTAGGAAGCATCTGGAACATGTGCTTCATGAGGCAAAACTCCCTACTCACTAGAATACCTAAAATTAAAAAGACTAACAATACAAAGCATTGTGAGGATGTTGAGCCAACAGAATACCATGCATTGCTAAGGGGGCTATAAAATGGTACGACTGCTTTGGAGAATAGTTTGGCACTTTATCAAGTTAAATATATACCTGCCCTAAAACCCAGCAGTTCCACTCTTATGTATTTACATAAGAGAAATAAAAACATGTCCTTAAAAAGACTTTAAAACAAATGTTCATATTAGCTTTATTCATCATAGTGTCAAATTGGAAATAACCCAAATGTCCATTAGTAGGTGAATGAATAAAAAATTGTGGTATGTTCGTGCAATGGAATACTTCTCAGCAATAAAAATAAAGTTGAATCTCAATAGCATTATGTTGAGCCAGACGCAAGACTTCATATTCTGTGATTCAATTTATATGAAGTTCTAGAACTTGACGTGGGGGTGGGGGGCTGGAAGGATCTTCTGGGGTTTTAAGAAACAGATCTCTATTGGGACCTACAGGGTTTACAGGCGGGCGTGTCAAAACTCCCCTCTGAATAGTAAACTCAGACCCAGGGTCGAATCCAGTTACATATAATCTGAGGCCCCAGGTTTTTCTCCCCGTCCAGTAGGCGGCAAATCCATTTAGGACCCGAATATGGATTGGGTTATGTCCACCCAGTCCACCTCTTGGATGCTGTCCCCTAGTGAGGGCTATGGCGGGGTCCTTATTCTGAACCTAAGGAGCTATCGTTTCACAGCCCCACTGAGCACAATAGTACTGGCCTTCCCCCTGACAGTCTGGTGACCCATCGGCCGGACAAGCATACAACTGGTGGGTTTGTAAATCTCGTTCTAATTCGTCCCATCCACACCCATAAAACTGGGTATTTGTGTAGCCTCCCCCCAAGTAGCTGCCCCCACTTCCCCCTCCTACTTGCGGGGAATTCCAAAACTGGGGGAATAGACCTTGGTGCCCACACAAGTCAAAGGATAAATGCGGGGTTTTGGAAGTAGAAACAGTGGAGTTTAAAATTGCCCCATCTACAGTCCGGATGATGTTCCAAGTGTAGGTAACTACCTGGAAGGGTGACACCTCCTCCCAGGTCCTAACAAAACTCATTATGGAGAGGAAGAAGAAAAGGCACATAGCTCACAGTTTTGGTGGCCCTTTTCTGAGTCTTAACTTAAGGGGGTGCAAGGTCTTTTCAACTGTCCACTTTTCATTCGTGGGATCAGGATCAGTTTGGGCGGTTTTCAGGTGGGATGCATGTATCCAGTGTTTCTTTCCAGCTATTTTGATGCAGTGGGAGTTGTCAGGATGACCAGGTAGGGACTGGTCCACTTTGGCTCTAGGGTGCTGGCCTGGATTTTATGGACCCACACAAGGTCTCCGTGCTGAACCTGCAAAATAGGGCTGTCAGAAAGTACTTGGTTTTATCGGGAAGTCCAGACTACCCTCTGGACTTCTTTTGGACCCAATCAAGAGCCTGCAAGGAAGAGAGTAAATAATGATTGTCTATTTCAATTAGTTTTTCAGCTCCTAATTTAGGTAACAGTGGCGGAGGCCTTCCATAAAGGATTTCATAAGGGGTAATACCTTGCACATATGGAGTGCACCATGCCTTTAACAAGGCGAACAGAAGGAGGCTTACCCAGTTCTTGCCAGACTCTAGAACCAACTTAGTTAAACTCTCTTTTAGGATATGGTTCATTCTCTCTACTTGTCCCCAATTTTGGGGCCGAAATGCACAATGTAATTTCCAATTTATGCCCAGGGTGTCCGCCAATTGATGAGTCACCTTCGCTATGAAGGAGGGTCCCTTATCCGACCCTATCCTTAATGGTAGCCCGAACCTTGGAATAATTTCTGCGATGAGTTTCTTCACTACTATAGCTGCCATTTCCCCTTTTGTGGGGAATGCTTCCACCCATCTGGAGGATGTATCTACTAGCACTAATAAATACTTATATCCCAATTTTCCAGGTTTAATTTCAGTGAAGTCAATTTGCCAGTGTTCTCCAGGTTCTGCCCTTCTTAGTGGACTGCCCATGGTTAGTTTTCTGCCACCTTTTGCATTTACTTGGGCACAGGTGACGCATCAGGTGACAACACTTTTACAGGCGGTGTGCAGGTCTCGATAGTAGAAGTCTCTACTTACCAACTCGGCAAGTTTAGTTGCCCCCAAGTGCATACCTTCATGAAACCTTTTAATTAATTGTCTCTTTACCAGCTCTGGAATATAAATCCTGCTGTCCGGTAGAGTTATCCAACCATCCTCCTTAACTTCGGCTTTCCAGCTTTTAGCATATTCCATCTCTTCAAGCGGTGTAATGTGGGGGTCCTAGTGAGCGTTCTGGGATTGCAGGTAGAGTGTGGACAGGTACTTGGCCTGACCGAGCTATGCCGCGGGCAGTTTGGTCCCCTAGGCGGTTCTCTACCACCTGGGGGTCATTTCCTATTTGATGTCCTTTACAACTTATTACAGCAATCTACTTAGGTAGCCATATGGCTTTCAGCAGCGCTAGTATTTCAGTCACATTCTTAATATTTCTGCCACTTGAGGTTAATAGTCCCCTTTCTTGGTAGAGTGTGCCATGGAAGTGAACCGTGGTGAAAGCATACCTACTGTCCATGAAAATATTGACTGCCTTGTTCCCTGCCCATCTCAGGGCCTGTGTTAGGGCAATTAGTTCAGCTTTTTGGGCTGAAGTGCCATGCTCTAATGCTTGTGTTCAAATAATTCAGGGGGGGTTCCGCTACCACGGCCCATTATCGATTCCATCGATAATGAAGCTGCTCCCATCCACATACAGAGTGTGCTCAGCTGTTTTAAGTGGTATATCCGTCAGGTCTGGTTGTAACCCCGTCAGATTATCTAAAATTTCCCCACAATCATGCTGGAGCGGGGCTTGTCCCGGATCTGGGAGAAGAGTGGCTGGGTTGAACACTTCTGTTTTGGAGAATGTTACGACTGGTGGGTTTAGGAGGAGGACCTGGTACTGAGCAATGCGGGTGTTAGAAAGCCAGGAGCTCGAGGGGCTGTTGAGAAGAGCCTCGACAGAGTTGGGGGCAGTTACTACCACGTTCTGCCCAAACATAAGTTTAGACGCTTCTTTCACCAAGACTGCTGTGGCTGCCACTGTCCTCAGACAATTTGGCCATCCTGCGGCTACATAGTCCAGTTTTCTTGAGAGATAGGCCACAGGGCACCGCCATGGTCCAATTGTTTGTGTTAGGACTCCTTTGGCTATGCCTTTTGTTTCAGTTACAAATAGATGAAATGATTTAGACAGGTCGGGTAGCCCCAAAGCGGGGGCACTTAACAGAGCCAATTTCAAGTTCTCAAAAGCCATCTGTCTTTCCGATGTCCAATTCAACTGGTCCATGTTTCCTGCCGTAGCTTCATGCAGGAGTCGTGCAATTTCTGCAAAACCCAGAATCCATAATCTACAATACCCAGCCGCCCCCAGGAATTCCCGTACCTGTTGGATGATCGGCAGCTGTCTTGCTCCAACACATGGCAATGGACTTGGTAGGGGAAGAAACTTACGCTTTATGGCCTGGTAACTGTGGACTTCTACCCCAAATAAATACCCTTTATAAAGACCAACCTAATTCTGGTATTTTGCATTAGCACCCCTTTTGTCTAACTAATACAAGCTCCTAGGGCACATGTGGAGCCTTTGATAGGAGAAACACTTAGCTCCATTGTTACAGCAGAAGACAGAGGAGCCAGAGCCAGATACCAAGTTTGTAGCTTTGGTGGCATAAAAATGAGACTTCCCATCTGATGACTTCTGTTTCCATAGTGAAGAATATGAGGTTTTGAGAGTTAATCAGCTAAAGTAGAACAGGTGCATGCAGGGAGGGTTTGAAGAAAAAGAAGAAAAGCCGTTAATGGTTAATCTAAGAGAATGAAAAACTTTAGGTCTCTATTTCCATATGAGGATTAAAGTAGATAAGGCAGGGGCTCAATGTTAGTTCCTTTCTTCCCTTCCTTACAGTTTCCCACCTCCTCATCTGAATACTTTCCCTCAACTCCCCCAGCAGGAGCAGGAGGAAGTCCCTGTGATGTTAGAAATGTGTACTAACACGTTTCCCAGAGTAGACCTCTGGTGGCAGAATTACCCGGGATGTTTTTTTGGTTTTGGTTTTTAGATTTTATTTTATTTATTCATTTCTCCCCCCACTTGTTTTTTGTGCTCGCTGTCTGCTCTCTGTGTCTGCTCATTTTCATTTTAGGAGGCACCGGGAACAGAACCCAGGACCACCTCCCATGTGGGAGGGAGGTGCCCAATTGCTTGAGCCACATCCGCTCCCTGCTTGTTGTGTCTCTCATTGTGACTCCTTGTTGTGTCATCTTGTTGCATCAGCTCGCCATGCCAGCCCATCACATCAGCTCACTGTCTTGCTTGTCTTCTTTAGGAGGCATCAGGAACCAAACCCAGGATCTCCCATTTAGTAGGCAGGCGCCCAACTGCTTGAGCCACATCCACTTCCTGGGGTGTTTAAATATGTATTTCTGTGTTTTACTCCAGGCCTACTCAGTTGGAATCTTTGGAGTGGTGGGACTTAGAAATCTCCACTATAACAATCTCCCTAGATAACTCTTCTGTACATTAGAATTTAAGCACTGCAGTCTCAAAATATTAGCTTAGTATATGGGAACTTTGATATAATCATTCTATCTCCAATTCAAGTTGGAATATATTAGAGCATAGGCTTTAGTGATACAGAGAGTATTCAAAATCCAATGCTAGACTTCCAGTCAACCAAGATTGTGGCATGAGATGCTCCAGGGTGCTATTCCCCTCACAGAATCTTTGAACAGCTAGCAAAAACGGGCAAAGCCATCTTCCTTAAAGCTCCAGAAAACAGTTAAAGGGTTGCAGTAACTGGGCAAGTGCCTAATCAAGAAAAAGCAGCCTGAAAAACAGTGGGTGGAGCTCATGGTTCCCTTGATAGCCAGCCCCCTCCCCACTTCCTCCTGGTGCAATGTGGAGCCAGCCTGTGCTCCCATTGTGGGTCGCTGGCCCCGTTGGCATTCCGGGTGCCTGTATGTCAGTGGCAGTCTATCCCACAGAAGCAGGAAAGACTGAACCAGGAAAGCATAATACAAATCATGGACTACAGTTAATAATACAATTATAATATAATAATATTCAGTCATCAATTGAAACAAATGAACCACACTAATGCAAGGTGTATTTAATAGCTGGGGGAAGAGGCATGTGGGGACTCTGCATTTTCTGCATGGTTTTTCTGTAAACCCATAACTTCCCTAATACAAAATAAAATCTGATGCTAATCCTAAAATATTTAAAGCTATAGTTTAAATCTATTTTCCCCTTCAAACATGTTATTGAAAATAGTAATAGAGTTTACTGACTCATTCTCTTATGCTGCATTTGAAGGTATTGAGTGAGAAGCCTAATGCAAACTGCCAGAGGAAGGGGGAAAAGAAAAAATTACATACAGAAGCTTTTTTGGGTATTTTCAAATTGTTGTAATATATATTGGGAACTAGTTTCAAACTAGGCATAATTATAGAGGTCTATGACAGCAGCATTTTTTATTACCATGAGAAATGGAAATGGTGAACAGGAGCTGAGGTGATGCACTAAATTGTCTTTACTCAACCTACAAAATAAATATATCAAAGAAAATAATGTTCAATTCCTTTACCTGTAAAGTGAATATAATAATATCTACCACCAGTGTTGCTAGAATTAACTGAGGGTAAATTGTATAGTGCTTAGAACAGTGCCTAATACATAGAAAATATTTAGTAAATGATTATTATACTTGAAGGGATATATTTGAAGTTTTAGTAGTTTTTGTTTTTCTAGGAATTTGTTCATTTCACCTAGCTTATCTAATTTATTGGCATACAATTCATAAATTCATAATATTCCCTTATAATCCTTTTAATTTCTGTGAAGTCAATAGAAATGTCTGTCCCCTCTTTCATTCCTTTTTTTTCTTTTTTTTTTTCATTCCTTATTTTAGTAATTTAAGTCTTCTTCTTTTTTGTCATTCCAGCTAAAGGTTTGTACATTTTGTTGGCCTTTTTAAAGAATTAACATTTGGTTTTGGTGATTTTCTCTATTTTTCTATTCTATATTTCATTAATTTCTTATCTAATCAATATTGTTTCCTTCTGCAGCTTGCTTTGGGCTGCAGTTTCCTCTTCTTTTTTTCCAGATCCTTTAGATGGAATGTTAAGTTATTGATTTGCGATATTTCTTCTTTTTTAATATAGGAATTTACAGCTATGACATTCCCTCTAAACACTGCTCCAATTGTATCCCATAAGTTTTGTTATATTGTATTTTTATTTTCATTCATCTCAAAGTATCTTCTAATTTCCCTTGTGATTTCTTCTTTGACCCATTGAATATTTAGGAATATAGTGTTGTTGTTTCTTTAAATTATTTATTTATTTATTTCTCCTGACTCCCTTGTTGTTTGTACTTGCTGTGTCTGTTTGTCTTCCTTGTTTCTTTTGAAGGCACCAGGAACCTAAACAGGGACCTCTCATGTGGTAGGCGGATGCCCAATCTCCTGAGCCACATCCACTTCCCTAGGAGTATGGTGTTTAAGTTCCACTTGCTTATACATTTTCCAGTTTTCTTTTTGTTATTGATGTCTAGCTTTATTCCATTGTGGTCAGAGAAGTTACTTTGTATGATTTCAATGATTTAAGATTTCAGTGATTTAAGATTTATTGAGGCTTGTCTTCTGCCTAACATATGGTCTATCCTGGGTATGATCCAAGTGCACTTGAAAATAATATGTATTCTGCTGTCATTGGATAAAGTGTTCTGTATATGTCTGTTAGATCTAGTTGGATTACAGTATTCCTCAAATCCTTTATTTCCTTACTGATCTTCTCTCTAGATGTTCTATTAATTGAAAATGGGGTACTGAAGTCTCCCAACTGTTATTGTAGAAATGTCTATTTCACCCTTCAATTCTGTCAATGTTTGCTTCATGTATGTTGGGATTCTATTGTTAGGTGAATATGTATTTATAATTTTTTAAAATTTTCCTGATAGTTTGACCCTTTTATCATTATGAAATGTCATTCTTTGTCTCTAGTAACTATTTTTTCTTAAAGACTGATATTAGTATAGCCACGTCAGTTCTCTGTTGGTTACTATTTGCATGGTATATATTTTACCATCATTTTACTTACAACCTGTTTATGTCTTTGAATCTAAAACATCTTGTAGACAGCATATAGGTCATGTTTTGTTTTGTTTTGTTTTAACTATTTGCCAATCTCTGCTTTTTAATTGAAGTATTTAATCCATTTATTTTTAATGTAATTGCTGGTAAGGTAGGACTTATGTCTGCCATTTTGCTATTTGTTTTCTGCTAGCCCCATTTAGAAAAATGACCCACCCGCAACCCCCAGCCAGCGCCAAGTCTCCTCTGTCCCTATAACAGATGGCCAAAACCCCCACCCTCTGTCCCTGAAAGACAGAGCGTGCATTCCAACACATACACCTCATCCTCCCTAAGACCCCCTCCCAACAGAGTAAAAGTCAGTACTTTTTCACTGTTCTCCCTAATACTCCACCCCTAGGCTATTTAAGAGCAAATCCAAGTCATTCAGGGGGCTGAAGTCTCTTCAGACCCCCACCACGCCGGTGATCTAATAAACTTTCTCTGCAGAACTTTGATCTGTCTCCGAGCCTCACTGAACTGGGATCTAACATTTTCTATATGTTTACTGTCTTTTTTCTTGATTCCTCTATTATTGCCTAATTTTGTGTTAAGTAGGTATTTTCTAGTGTACCAGTTTAATTCCCTTGTCATTTCTTTTTTTTTTTTTTTTTAAGATTTGTTTTACTTATTTACTACCCCACCCCCCTCATTGTTTGCACTCACTGTCTGCTCTTTGTGCCCGTTCGTTGTGTGCTCTCTGTGTCTTCTCATCTTCTATTTAGGAGGTGCCAGGAACCAACCCTGGGACCTCCCATGTGGGAGAGAGGCGCTCATCGCTTGAGCCACCTCAGCTTTGTTGCGTCTCTCATTTTGTTTCCTCTTTGTGCCTCCTTGTTGTGTCATCTTGTTGCATCAGCTCTCTATGCCAGCATGTTGCATCAGCTCGCTGTCTTGCTCATCTTTTCCAGGAGGCTCTGAGAACCAAACCTGGGACCTCCCATATGGTAGGCGGGAGCTCAATTGCTTGAGCCACATCTGATTCCCTTCTTTACATTTATATATTTTAAAATTATTTTCTTTGTGGTTGCCATGGGACTTACAATTAACATCTTAATTTATAACAATTTATAACAATTAATTTTAATTGTATACAAAAACTTTGCCACTGTATAGCTCTGTTACCTCACCCCTTCTTTGAACCATTATTGTCATACAAATTATATCTTTACAAATTTTATCAGCTCTCAGTTCAGTGCCTGGTCTGTGTATTTGTTGCAACAAAACCAAAATACAACACAGACCAGATCAATGTGATAGAGCTTCCAACCTGGAGGCTAAGAGCCTTGTAATTTAAACTTTCTCAGAGACAATTCTCTAGCCTTCTCTGGCAGCCCCCTCCCTTTTCCTAGGTAGGAAGGAGTTCCACTCCCCTCTGAGTCTCCAATAATCAGTCCCAGTTAGTAGATAAGGAGATTGAGAGGGTCATATATCTTTAGCCCCTTCCTGGCTCCCAAGGCAAACAATGGCATGGCCCCACTGGGCCTGGAAGGGCTCCAGGGACAGAACAGACCAAATTTGTGAGTCAAAAGCTGAGTCAGCCTTAGGCTGTATCCTTCTCTCTCCCCTTTCCTGGGGAGGTGTGTCCTCTACATTCAGTCCAAGCTAGAAGAGAGGGAGATTGAGAAGGTCACATTCCTCCAGTCCTGTGCTGGGTTCCAGGGCAAAGT
>PVKH010042522.1:0-10821 GCA_004027955.1 Chaetophractus vellerosus
TTCACTTGGTTTCTGGGAAACCAACCCTCCAAGTTTTCCTCCCGCCTCCCTGTAGCTCATTTCTGTTTCCTTTCGCTGACTCCTACTCTACCCAACCTCTGAATGCTGGAGTCTCTTGTGGCTCAGTCCCAAAGATTCTTCTCTTTTTCCCTTCTAAAGCTTACACACCATCTAAATGTTGATAATTCCCATATTTGTAACCGTGCTCCTGAATTCTCCATGGAGATCCATCTCACGTTATCTAACTTTACCGCTCTTCAAAGAAGTCTGATCTCAACTTTAACCTGTCCAACATAGAATCTTTGCTTTTTTCATGTGTAAATTAGTAACTGGTACCAAGATCCACCAGGTGCTCAAACCAGAAACCCTGGAGATTTTATCTGTGAATCCTCCCTTTCCTTCCCTTTGGTCAAGTCTACTTTCCAAACAAATTTTAAATCCATACTCTCCCTCACGACCCTGAGCCAAGTCACTACCATCCCTAGGCTGGACTACGTTGACAGTCTTCCTGTTGCTCTCTCCACATCCATTCTCAGCCCCTCCAGAGTCTTCTCCTGAGAGTCAGGTTTCCACTGCACGTGCTGATAACATCCAAGCTTCCCACCATGGCCAAAAGCCCCTGCACAGCCTGGCTTTAGCCTGCCTCTCTCGGTGCTTGACCCTGGCCACCTTTCTGATCTTCAGGCGTACCAAACCCTTTCCAAGCTGGTGTGCTCTCTTCTCTCATGGGAATCCTCCTCCCCCGGCTCTTTTTCTGGCTAGCTCCTTCTAGCCTTCAGATCTTGTTTGAGTCCTCCTCAGAGCAGCCTCTCCTGACCCCTTTACCTACGGTGGGTCCATGCCCAGCTATCCCGTCTTAGCTGAGTATGTTTTTCCCTAACGGCCCTTACTCAAACAATGACTATTTCTTTGTATCCTTAGATTTTTCTTAATCTGTCTCATTCATTGGACTGTAAGTTACTCAGTTACTTAAGGAGAAGGGACCATTCTGGCTTGTTCACAATTGAATATCTAGCACTAAGAAGAGTATCTAGCATAAAATCAATGCTCAAATATTTGTAGAATGAAATGTAAGCTATGAGTTCTGCTGATTGTAGATGTGTCTATTTGTGTGCATTGTGCATGTGCATGTATATAAATATCTATGTGATCAATTAAAAAAAGAGTAAGCTACATGTTTCCTGGGTATTATATAGATTTATTCCTGAAATAGTGCACGATTTGTTTGTACTTCAGTAGGAATATTTCTTCCATTGGAATATACTGACATAAAATTATTTACAAATCTATTTTCAAAATATACAAATATATTTTCATTCAATGTTAAAACCAACTTTAGAAAAAGTTATTATGGTTTGGCCTTATCTATCCCACAAGTATCACATACATTATGTCACCTTGGCCAAAAGTTACTCCCAGCAGTATTCTGCTAGGCAGCCAAACATACCAGTGGCTTAATTTCCCACCTTCGTGAACTATTATTCAAGAAAGTCACTCCTCCATTTTGTCAATAACTTAAAAGAAAAAGAAGAGTAAATGGTGTTCAATACCACAATTTATAAAGAGAAAACAGTTGGGGTGACTTAGGCAAAAGCTAAAGAAGAGGCCTGCTGTAACCCACCCAAATCTGGCTATTTAATTTCCAGTGTCCTAAGAACGACCTGAAAGAAAGGAGGGCTGTAAAACCAGACACCATGTAGGCCAAGCATGGTCGAGTATGGTCTCAGTAACCAGAAATGAATATGCAGAGAAATGTAGGCTTTCAGGGCCCAAGGGCTGTTAACTTGATACCTCCACTTTTATTAACGGTATCTTGGCATTAAAAAATATAAGTTACGTTAGAGAAGCTGGGGATTTCCAGCCAGTCAGAGGCTCAACGGATTGCCATTTCTTCTCTACAATATAATTCTGCAGGTCTTCAAAGATTCCTGGGCCACGGTAACGGCGGAATATCCCGTCCTTTGCACTATAAATTATAAAGACAAATAGAAAATAAATCCATTAAAAATAACAGGTGTTACAGATAACAAAAATCAAAATGACCTATTGGTCTTACATGTAAATTCCACTCTGAATTTTAAATTGGTTTAGATTAAGAAAAAATATATAGTTAGATACACATCAGGAAGCATACATAAATTTTATTCTATTATAAGTGAGAAATTCCAAATCTGAAAGCACTAAACATTCTATTTTATCACTGCATGATTTGTGACTAGAAGCAAAGTTCTTGGCAGTGTTTAATCTACGAAGTTACTTTTTATTATTTTCACAACCATTTCAGTGTTTCTCTTACAATAGCAGAACAGTAATTGATATTCAGTTTAATAAATTGTATCCACATTTCCAAACTGATGTCATTCAAGTTCCTCCCCTCAAAATCAACAGAATAACTCTTAGTGTCAAAGCCCCTTCAGACTTCTATCCCTCTTGTCTTCTTGCCACTGCCAAGTTTCATCAAACTGTCACCTGAAGTTCTCCATTTGGAATTAGCCTAGGCACTTCGCTCTGAGTAACTCTCTGCTCCGTTTCAGCCTCTAACTCCCAAATCTCATCCTGTTCAAATGGTCTTTATCTTGAAAGCTGGCGAAAGCTTCCACTAAGTATACGAGGTGTCTGATGGAAGTCTTTATAGACTCTTCTTTTCCTGCGGCTAAGCAGTCACCTAGCTCCACTGATCCCACCTCCTAAGTATCTCTAGAACCCATCCCTTCCTCTTTTCCCAGTCACTGCCCAAGCCTGGTTATCTCTAGCCTCATCACACACCATGACCCAACTTTACCCGATAGTTCAGCCATATAGAACTAGTTACAGTTCCCATAAAGAATCTCATTTTCTCCTGGGCTTTTACACACTGTCTCTTCTATCTGGAAAGGCTTAACCAATTCTTACTTATCTATTAAGAATCATCCCACCTTTTATATCATCAGAAAAATCTTCTGACTCCTCCTCCCCAGCTATTCCCTTCCTGAAATTAGGTTACCTTTCTCTGTATAACTCTAGGCATAACTATATTTTAATAGTTATCAGTCTGTGCAAGCTAGACTTCCTCTCCTCAGACTTTAAGATGAATGAGTGATGTTTATGGAAAATAACACCTCTATTGATTTCTAATCTTTGCAAAATGTTTACTTAGAACAGAAAAGTATTTCAACTTACTGAAAAAATGCTGGGAGTGTGGTAACAAAGAAACGGCCACTCAAACCTAGAAGAAACATAAATGAGAAAAAATTAAACTCCAAGTAACCCAAGCACCTAATTTAAGTTCCAAGAACAAGCTGTCTTAATTTTTCTTTACAATCATGTTATTAAAATCATTTTAATAATTGAATCACATTTACTATTTTTCTGGCTTAAAGAAATTTACTTGCTACCCATTTCTATTTAACCAACACTTTTCAGGCATGTGACTTGCTTACCTGCAATGTGTTATGCTGGTGTTTTCTGGACTGTGAATCATTTGGGGAGAATGGGCTCCGGGGAATGCAATCTGACTAATACTAACTTTTCTATTGAATAGTTCTGTGACTTTAGGTAAATTATTTACTCTCTCTGAACCTCAAGCTACCTCATCTGTAAAATAGGAGTATTAAAGTTTAGCACAGTACCCGGTGTACAGTAAAGAAGTCAATAAATTACAAGTTGTAGACTTAAAAGAAACAATGAAGAGTGTTAAATATTACATGAGATCATGTATAATATTTGCACATCTATAGATTCAGCAAGTATTTGTAAACCTTTATAGAATACTAACTACATGGCAAGTGCTATGCTCCATACACATGAAGGCAAAGATAAATAAAACCCTGAGTCACTCAGTATTGGGATTTAAGTCATGTCTCACACAAAAGGTTTTGTTCAGATCCCAAGCCCTGGCAAATAAGACCTCTAAGGGTGATATTAGTTAAGGTGTGCCCAAACTGAGTGAGGTTAGGTCTTCATCCAATAAGGCTGGAGTCCTTATAAGCAAGGGAAATAGGACAAAGAGAAGCCATGGGGGGCAGCCAGAGCCAGAAGTCAACAGAACCCAGAAGAGAAAGGAAAGGGCACCGCCCCGTGACGGAAAGGTCAAGGAATGGGAAGGACCTCCAGCAGCAGCCCAGAATGTCACGGATTCTGGGGGAAAGCATGGCCTTGCTGACACCTCAGTTTTGGACTTCTCCTCAACTCAAACGGGGGGCTAGTCAATTCCTGGTGTTAAATCAACCCATTGCATGGTACTTGTCTTAGCAGCCAAGAAACTACATCACTTAGCAAATATTTACTACCCACCTTCTCTGTTCCAGGACCGCTCAAGACACACAGATGAGTAAAAACACCTATAGTCTGTCCGCACAGAGCTTACAGTCTAATGGTAGAGGAAATAAATTAATCAAATACTCACACAATCATGACTATAACTGAGATAGAGGATAGAAGAAAAGGGGCATGTAACAAATCTGGACGAGATGAGGATAAAAAATAGACACTTGCCTTTTACATGTTTACAAATAAATAATATGTGAGCGCCAAAAAGTGAGTAAGCCTGGTGCTGATAAGGAAAGGAGAGCTTGAGGAGGATCCTGCTGGCCACATGGGAAAGGTTTCCTGGGGCTACTCCAGCACAGAAAAGTGGCAGACACATCACATTACCTTTTCTCATGACTTTTGCCTCTTTTGCCAAAGAACAATCAGCATAAAATCAAATATTATCAAATATTATCTACTTACAACCAAGTTGCTCAAATTTTACATCTTTCTGGTCCCCTGCAATTTGAAATATTAAAGCTTTACCTTTTTTATTGTATTTTTTTGAGGTACCAGGACCAGGGATTGAAACCTGAAACCTGGGAAGCTGGCGCTCAACCACTGAGCCACATGGGCAACCCTGAGTTGGTTTCTCATTTGTTTGTTTGTTGTTTGTTTTTTGTGTTTAGGAGGCACCAGGAACCAAACCCGGAATCTCCCATGTGGGAAGCAGGGGTTCAATGGCTTGAGTCACATCTGCTCCCCTAAAGTTTTGCTTTTATAATGAATTTCCTTTCCCCCATTTAATCAATTAAAGCCACACTTTATTAATTAATGATGAGTCTTCACAAAGAAAGATCTGCATTTTTTCTCAAATCAGACCAAACGAATGCTGAAACATCCCACTGTACTTAAAAGGAAGCTACTTTGAGAGCAGTAAAAGGCAATGCTACACAAAGAAAGAGTTACCATATGCATTTGTCACTGCACATTAGAAAACAAACGTTGCATTAGTAATAACAAAAATGGAGCAACTGAACGGGCGCCAACTGAGCATTGTAACAAGCGTCTCTGTCTCCAGGAAATTTTCACCTGCCACTTTGTTGGAAATCCATTCTAGTGGGGAACAAGGAGCTTTTAAAGTACATTTCCTACTCTAAATTGCCAGGCGGAAAGTACTGGTATTCCTAAGTGCTTAAAAAATATTGCATGGGGAGCAGATGTAGCTCAAGCGGTTGAGCACCTGCTTCCCATGTACAAGGTCCCGGGGTTTGAACCCCAGTACCTCCTAAAAACAAACAAACAAAAATGAACTCTCGTTGGGGAGCAGGTGTAGCAGAGTGGTTGAGTACCTGCTTCCCATGTATGAGGTCCTGGGTTCAATCCCCGGTACAGCCTTAAAAAAAAATGCTTTTGTCTTATAATAATCATTAGAAATAGTTTCAATATTTTACTTCTTTCCTAGCTACAAATTCTTATAACCACCCAAAAATTTCATCAAAGAAGAGTTATAAGGTTAGGGAATTATGCTCTATTTATATGGCTTTTTAAAATGGAATGAACAAATAAATAGTATCCAATCATTTCTTAAAGTTTTCTATTTATGTTTTATTCTTATCACAATAAACACATAGGATATCTGTTGCAGTTTGGCAGTTTGATGTAATTATAAATTCCAAAATAGATATTGGATCATGCTTGTAAACTGGTCTGCTAATCTGGGCATGATTAAGTTATGATTAGGGCATTAACTGGGCTCCATCAGTACAGCGTTGAGCTCCACCCCTTGGTGGGTGGGAATCAAATGTGAAAGGCAAGGCAAAGAACAGAGTTGAAGCAGTTCTGATGTTGGAGTTCTGGTGAGGAAGGACAGAAGGCCCGGGGATAGAGACGAGCCATTCACCTGAGAGTTTACAGCTGGCCTTGTAGAGCGAGGCAAGCCTAGAGAGACTCATAGTCTACAACTGACCTTTTGGAGGAAACAGAGGAGCTGAGCCAGAGAGAAACGCAGCCCTGGGAAGAGAGGAACCCAAGAAGCCTGAACCCTGGCAAACGTTGGCAGCTGTCTTGCTCCAACATGTGGTAATGGACTTTGGTGAGGGAAGAAACTTAAGCTTTATGGCCTGGTAACTATGGACTTCTACCCCAAATAAATACTCTTTATAAAAACCAACCGATTTCTGGTATGCTGCATCAGCACCCCTTTGGCTCACTGATACAGTATCTAATAAATGTTAGGCATCACTTAAAGGATTTTTAACCTGGCCTGTCCTTTAAAATGCTTCATATGATCTTAATCATCATGAGCCACGGCAAAACTAAATAAACACATATATATACAGACACATATATTTTATAAAAAACATTTAATTACAAAATATGGAAAGCGATATATCCAAATGTAAACAAACATGGTTTTACTCAGTCTTCTTTCAAGCATTTCCTGCCTTATTTGCTACAGAAAGAGGTAAAGAGCAGGCACTCTTCTCAAGCCAGCTTGCCTAGGGGGTTCAAACCCCAGTTTTACCACTTAATTTTTCATCTGGGAAAGTTACTTAAACTCTCCTAGCCTCAATTTTTCTTATTATAAATGAGCATCATAACCTCTACCTCATAGAATTTTAGGACTAGATGCAATAATTGTAAAGCATAGCAGATACAGTATCTGATATGTGGAAAGTACTAAATAAAGGGTAGTTATCAATTTCCCTATTTAAATTTCTGACTCAGAATGAAATAAGAGGATGTAACAAATGCAAACTATTTTAGCTTCAAGCACTTTAAGAAATTGCATGCGCTTTGGATAACATAACATATATCTTTACAAATAAATATGCCAATAAAAAACAACAAGTAAAAAGAACATAAGAAAAAATAACGGAATAACAGTCTCTGAGATTTTTCTGCCTCTTTCCAGTTTGGGCTAGAACTATTCCTAAATTGCTAGATTAAAGGATATAAGAACTTTTATGGCTCTTAATAGGAATTATCAAAACCACTGTACTAATTTTAAAGGCCATCAATTAAGGTCAATTTCCAACAAAGACCCCTGTTAATTTAGTACTTTACTGTGCAACCTCAAAGTTGCTTATGTTTCGGTCTCTTTGTCACTATTGCTCCAAATGACAACCCGTGACACCCCACAGAGAATATTAACAGTAAGGTTGCAGCTTCCTTACCGGGCATCAGGCTGTAAGACGTCTAACTGAGGCATGAGCTCTGTTTGTGGTCTACAATACTACATTGTCATTGAGAAGGCCTTCGGTCAAATAAACAGCAACAAAATCCAGAATAGCCAAAGTAGGCCTGGCAATAAGGCACACCAATAAGCCAATGAAGATTCAACATTACAGGACGTTCATCTCACAAGAAACGTCACTTCCAAGGGGTTAAAAGAGGTCAGGAAGCTTTGGTTCACATCACAGTGTTCCAAAAATGTCCTCTAACTTTAAACTTTAAAACACGACCAGAGAAGCAATATGTGAGGTTGCAGCCTCAAGGTTAAAAAAAAATTAGATGTAGCTCTTAATAAAGAATTATAATGGCATCATAGCAGCTCAATCCATGGTTTGAATAATGGTTGCTGCAAGGCACTTAAGAAAGAACAGAAGTAAGAACCACGGTCTTAAAAAATTAAAAGTGAAAAATTTTAGCCACGAGATCTTCCAACATTTTTGCATGCCTTTTTAAATTTGAGAATAACTTCCACTATACTGCAACATAAAAGGGGCATAAATCTAGAATGCAGAAAGATGCTTAACATATTATCAGCTAAAATAAATATACACAGCAAAAGATGAAAAGGGTTAAAAATTTAGAGAGGCTTCCAGTAGACCAAGAAGGTGGTGTATGATGCTCCAGGGTGTCAACCCCCCAGAGAATCTTTGAACAATGGCAGACCCATCCACCTCAAAATTCTCAAATCAGTTAAAGGGCTGCAGTTACTGGGTGAGCACAGAAACAAGAAAACAGCTATAAAACAGTAGAAGAAACTCAAGGCACGCTTGCTGGGCCCTCCCCCACTCCCTCCCTGGTAGGGTGTAGAATCACCTGCGCTCCCACTGTGGGTACCAAGACCTTTCTGGAAGAGCAGAGAAACCCCTATGCGTAGGGGTATGCCTAGTGCTAAGCTATCAACCAGCAGCCTGAAAGACTGAACTAGGAAACTTATCTCTGGCTCACAGGCCCAGAACTTGCCCTGCAAGCAGAAGCAGCTCACAGAAAGTTAAAGCTATATTAGAAATAATTAAGTCAAGCAGCCTGGGGCAAAGGATTATCTGCTTTAAGTCACACAACAGAACACTCAGGAGGGGGACAGTCTATCTCATAGGGATAGGCATTTGAATTCCTGTAAGCTGAGGAGTTCCTAAGGCCATGAGCAAGGGCAAGGCCAGAACAAGGGGCAGGCTCAGAGAAGACTGAGGCCCCAGCAGGTTACTTTCAGCACAGGGTGATTTTCTTGACAGGAAGGCTAATCTCTGAAGGAGAGAACCAGTCTCTCCAAAGCCAATATGCAAAAACTGTGAAAGGTGTTTTTGCATTGGTTTCTTTCTTTTTGTAAGCTCCTGGCAGTCAAGGAAATCTCTGTCATATCACAAGATGGATACAAACTTGAAGAACAGACAGCTCAGGGATTAAATCCCACAGCTAACACTTAAAAATATTTAAAAGTACAGTGTGCAACAAAAGATTATAAGTCAACCAAAGAATCTGGAAATGATGGCCCATCCAAAGGAACAAGATAAAAATCCAGAAATCATCAGTGAAGACAAGATTTTATATATAACAAAGACTTTTAAAAATGATCCTCAATATGCTCAAGGAGATAAAGGAAAATAATGAATGAACAATATGAGAATCTCAATAAAGAGAGAAATTTCAAAGTGGAATCAAAGATAAATACTAGATTTGAATAATCCAAATAAATTCCCTACAGAGTTTCAATAGCATATTGGAGCTGACAGGAGAAATAAAGAGTGAACTCAAAGGCAAAAAAAAATTGAAATGATTCAGGATTAGGATCAGAAAGAACATATAATGAAGACAAAGCAAACCGAGCCTAAGACTCCATCAAGCACACCAATACAGGTAGTATGGGATCCCCAAATGAAAAGAACAAAAGCGACCGAAGGAATATTCAAATAAATAATGGCAGAAAACTCCCCAAATTTAACAAAAGACATGAATATATACATTTAAGAAGCCCAAAAAGCCCCAAATGGATAAGTTCAAAGAGCACCACTCCCAGACAGAATGCATTCAAACTGTCGAATTCAAAAGACAAGGAGAGGGTTCTGGAAGCTGCAAGAGAAAGGCATTATGTTATGTACAGGGGAGACCCAGTATGATTAATTGCTGATTTCTCATCAAAAACCATGACAGCAACGAATAAAGTGCTAAATGAAAACAATTTCCAACCAAGAATTTTCTTTCCGGCAAGGCTGTCTTTCCAAAATGATGGAGGCATTAAGACACTCTCACATAAATAAAAGATGAAGGAGTTCATCACCTTAGACCTGTCCTAAATGCTAAAGGGAGTTCTTCAACTGAAGAGAAAGAAGACTAGACAGTGGATTGAGCAGCATGGAGAAATAAAGGCCTCCAATAAAGGTAACCATATGGGTAATTACAAATGACATTACTGGGGCCGGCTGGATAGCCCAGTGGATAGGGCGCCGGCTTACCACATGGGAGGCCCCGGGTTCGGTTCCCGGGGACCTCTCCTAGCGGGCAGACCGCCTTGAGAATGGCAAGCCGCCATGGGCAGGCCAGAGCCGCCGTGGGCAGGGCAAAAAGCTGCCACAGACAGGCAAAAGCCGCCACGGGCAGGGCAGGTTGCCCGCGAATGGAGCGCAGCCAGCCACCCGCGAACTGAAAGCCGGCCGTGAATGGAAGCAGAAGCCGCCCACCAGCGGGGAAAGCCGCTCCTGCGCAGTGACCAGTCTCGGCGCGTCGCCGCAGCAGGGGGGAAGGGGAGATATGTAATAAAATAAATAAATCTTAAAAAAAAAATGACATTACTATTGTATAGCATTTTTTGGTATGTAGCTCCATTTTTTACTTCTTACAAAGGTAAATGCATTAAAGGTAATGATAGATCTATGGTATTAGACATACAATGTATAAAGATATAACATGTAATAAGTACAACAAAAAGGTGGAACAGGGGGTATGAGAACACCATATACATATGCTACTGAAGTAAAGTTGGTAACTAAAGAAATGTGATTGTTGCAGATTTGCAATGCTAAATGTAAGCCTCATGGTAACCACAGAGAAAATATATAACAAATACATACAGAAAGAAGTTAGAAAGGACTCAAAATCTTATAATACAAAAACAGAAAACAAAAAGCAAAAAAACATAAAAGCACACTTTAATGGAAGAACTGAGGGATAAAAAAGTATAAGCCTAACAAAGGCCAAATAGTAAAATGGCTGAAGAAAGTACCACATTATCAGTAGTTAATTAAAATGTAAATGGCTTAAATTCTTCAGTCAAAAGGCAGAGACTGACAGAACAGATAAAAAAGCATGATCCAGGAAGCGGATGTGGCTCAGGCACTGGGCTTCTGCCTACCACATGGGAGGTCC
>PVKH010042523.1:0-10815 GCA_004027955.1 Chaetophractus vellerosus
AAAAGCCCTGGAGGGGGAGAAGGGAGAGTGGGCATGGCAGAGGGGACCTGGTTTACCTAATCAAGGCTCCTGTGAGGGTCTCTGGTGGAGGTGTGGAAGAAGCCTTCTGGATTGTGGCTCTTTCCTTCCTTGTGACCCAGAGGGGAGGGACATGGTTTTCCGGTTAATGCCGGGGATTGGAAGATTCAAACTATATAGGTTTTCCTGACATATGGTTGGAAAAGAAGGAGCATCAAGGGCCATTTGGAGGCACTGAGGGCCAGCTTCTTATCCTCCATGCCATATGGACATACAGGTCTTGCCAGTAAATTATGTAGAGCAAACGGGTAAGGGGCTGAGCAGAGAAGCAGACTCAGGGGCCATTTGGAGAAGCTAAGGGCAGCTCTTATCATTCAAACCTTTGAAGAAGCAGCAGAGGCTGTTGGGAGAAACTAAGTCGGCTCTTACCATCCTAAGAGATAACAGGCCCTGCTAGTAGCAATTGCTGAGGGCAGGGCTGACTGAGGGGGTTTGCTCAGAGGAAAGTTACAACTAAGCCAGGCAGGATGAGGAGGCACTAAATATAATTTCTTTTATGCTATTACATATATATTGTATAATATATTTTCATTAAGCCCCACAGGAAGAAAAGCAAAACAATATGTTGTTTGGGAATATATACACAAGCAGTAACACTGTGAAGAAAAGCAAGTGAATAAAACAGTTATTATAGATCAGGCACTAGGCCAAATATTTTATAACCAAAATCTTAATCATTGCAAAAAGCAAAGGAGTGGGCAATTTCATGGTCCCTGTTATATATGAAAGGAAATGAATTAGATGAAATAAAGACCCACAGAAGTAATTAATTGCCCAAAGTCACATGATAAATTAAACAGGGAAGTCAGGAATTTAACTGAGATCTAACACCAGAGATATAATTTTTCCATTCAAGGTGCTGTTTTCCTGTCCTCTTTTCTTTATTTGCATGATGCACTTAGCACATGCTGAGTACTGTGGCAAACACAAATGGATAACATCAAGGTTTTTTATACGGGTAGAGTGCAATTGCTGCAAACAGGGTATGATGTTATTAATATGGACTAGGGGAAATATATATGCAACTGCCACTGATTAAGTAAATTCTTAATGCCACTAAGTACTTTCTCTAGGATGGATGCTAGATGTGCATCAGGTCTCCAACCTTCTCAATGCTCCTGGGTATTTATTATCTTTATTTGTGGATGAGTAAATTGAGGCTCAGAAAGTTTACAGTATTGGCCAAAGATCATATATGTAGTCAATGGCACTGCTGGGATGCAATCCTAAACTGGGTTGCACCCTGACCTTAATACATGCTGAAGGGATGCAGGTAGTTGGTTGATACCTCCTTTTGGAAGAATTTGCAGCTAGGCTACTACTGTGTGAGAAAGCTATTATATCCTTCTGCTTGTGGTCAAGAAGGCCTAGAAAATGAAAAGGATCATATTCACACAGAATCTGACTGTATTTGTAAACCACTCTCTTAGGCTGGACATGTCTGAGGCAAGACAGGGCAAGCTCCACTTAGATGATTGGAGGGTGTGGAAGGTTGGCAGCTCAAAAGAAATGGCCCAGAAGAAAGCTAACTAATGATCCTAAAAATGTTGCTCAGTTAAAGAAAATGAAAGCAGTGGCAATGCACAGTATGATTTGGGCAGTTTTACTTTTTTAAAAGTATACTTTGAAACCTGATGCTGTATAGAGTGAAAAATTCATGCACTCTGGGATCACAGAAAGGCTTTGCAATGCTCTAAGCAAAAAGAAGGGGGAAAAGTTGTCCAGAGGGGTTTGTGGATTAGGGAAGAGAGGAGTATGTGTACTACATGTTAATGTAACTCTAACCAGGTGTCTGGTGGAGAAAATTTTGCTACAGACCATGGGATAAGTTTTACATTGACTTTCTTGGGGAGTTCAACAAAGTTTACAATTTTTTTAAAGAAAGCACCACACAGAGAACATGATGTGTGGTCTGCAAGGCAAATAGCCTTTTTCCTGCCCCCCATCCATTATCTTTATAGATTTCTGTCTTCTTTTTCCCTAGGTCAGCTTCACCCTTTTGTGTTCTTTTCCCACTTTGTACAGTAACTCTGAAATATCTGGACCAATTCTTAGAAAATTTGTAATCCAACAACCAACTGGACTATCTAATCAGGGTTTCAACAAATTCCAGACACTAAAAGAGGAGAGTGGAGGTAGAAGACAATTATACTGTGAAATCCTCCCACCAGTCATCTCATCCTCACAGGAAGTCTCTGGTTTCTCTTATTGGGAGCTGGGGAGCCCCATAAGGAATGGCAGCCCAGGGGTCCCAGGCAACACAAGAGGTAGTCTGGGTTGTACCTTTCAGAGCCAATCAAGAACCAACTATATGAAGCACCAGATGCAAGAGGTGAATAGAAGAACACAGGGCAGATAGCCTTGCTGAGATATCAGGAATTCTGGCAGCAACAAGTCAAAGAGACAACAGAGACTGAAACATCATTTTCCTCCACAAAGGTGACACATGCTCTAGGCTGTTAGAGAGGAGAGGGACCTCCAGGCAATGAGCTCTCACAAGACTGACACCCTCATTGCTCCCAGGGAAGGTGATAGTTCCTAGCTGAGACTTTGGTGACAGCTAATTCCCCTGGGAGTTAGTTTAACTCCTCCAGCACAGTGACCCCTAAAAGTTGCTCCTGTTGAGTGTTATGGACCCTAGAAGCTGGCCCTATAGCATCTTTTATCTCTTTGGTTCTGCCAGTTCTTGGACTCCTCAGACCAAAGTTTAAAAAACAATGATGGTGGGGATGATGATAGTGTCTAAATTTTTCTAAGTATTTTCTGAGTCCGAACCATATACTGAGAAGCCATTCTTCCTCACAATAACCCATGATAGAACTTGTTTTAGTTTGCCAAAGGGCTGCTGAAGGAGAGTACCAGAAATGTGTTGGTAATTATATAAAGGTATTCACTTGGGGTAAAAGTTCACAGTTCAAAGGCCATAAAAGTCCATCTCAAGGCACTATAAAAGGTGCTTTCTCACCAAAGTCAGCTACTGTTGATTCTCACATTGTTGCCACAATGTGAAGCAAGACAGCTGCCAATCTTTGTGGAGGTATCTACCTTCCCCTCAAGAATCTACCATCTCTTGGAGCTCAACTGTGAGCAAACAGGAAAAGGGCTTGTCTCTTTGTTGCCCTCCTATATCAGTCTCAGCTATTCTGCTCTCTTCCCAAATTCAGCTGTAAGCTATCAGGAATAAAGCAGGGCTGATCTCCTTTTGACCTCTTCTGTGGTTCCAGTCTCTTGGAGAATTCATGAGTAAGTAATCCTCTCTCTCACATTGCAGAATCAAATATGCCAGACCCCTGTATCCCCTCTGTCTGAGTCTCTGTGTCTCCCTTTATATCAGACCCAGCCAAAGGGCAGAGACTCAACATGAATCACACCCCACTGACATGGATTAAGTTTACAAACATATGCTTTCTCTTTTGGGGATTTATAAAATAATCTCAAGCTGTCACAGAGCTATTATCATTATTTTATTGTGCCCATTGTCACAACTCAGAAAAATGAAGCACAATTTATTTAAGTTAACACATTCAAGTTTAGCTTTTAAATGCCAGAGCTCAAATTTGAACCCATTTCTCTCTGATTTTGAACTCTGTGCTCTAATACCCTTTAGCAGTGTCTCCCAAATTTAAATGTTACACAGAACCCTTTAAAGGAAGAAAAAAATTCTGGGCCTTCAATTACTATTTGTTTTTAATATTTTTATTATAAGCATATATTACTTCTTAAAAATTTAGTGATTAACAAAACAGAAAAAAAAACAATGATTCAATGTTAGGTGAAACTGCAGGGTATAAAATTACTTTATTACAACTACCAAACACAAAAACATAAACAAAAGGTAGTGCATAGCTCTACCAAATGGAGGAGATAAACCAGAATGCTCACAGTAGTTTACCTCCATAACTTCAGCTCCTAGCATAAAGTATGCAATGAATATTTGTGGTTCTTGAAAAAGCATTGGGTGTAGGGCTGAAATAATCTATTTTCCAAAGTTGCTGTAATGAAATTATATAGCCTTCATAATTAAAAAATATTAAGCTAAATTTAAGTTTAAGAGAGATTTCATACCCCAAATCAATAACATGGGGGAAGAGGCTTTTATGTAGTTTATAGAAAAACATCAAAAGTCAAAAGTTGTGGAGCAGGTGCAGTAAGGTAGTTGAGCTCTTGCTTCCCATATATGAGATCCTGGGTTCAATCCCTGGTCCCTCATTTTAAAAAAAGTCAAATCTACAATAGGATTTGTAGTTAGTTGTGCAAACCTATGGGGATGATAGTGGATATTTTGTTCCTTTGTTTTTTTCTTTCTTTCTTTTTTTTTTTTTGGAGTAATGAAGATGTTCTACTATTGATGAAAATGATGAATGTATAACTCTGTGATTATAGCAAATGCCATTGAATGTACACTTATATGAACTGAATAGTTTATGAACAAAAAAAAATAATAGGGAGGGTTGGGGGGAAAAGACACCAAATGTAATATATGAATTATCATCACTAGTAATACCTTGATGATGCTCTTTCACAATTTATTATAAATGTTTCACAACAATGCAAGGTATTGGTGCTTGGGTGATGTTCAGGAGCCTTGTAAGTTACGCATGTCTGTTTTGCAAGTTCACAACTTTTACCATACACTTATTGTTTATTTATGTTCATGAATAAATTATATACTTCAAAAATTTAATGAAAAATAAAAAAGTAAAAGCTACAATAAATTATGGCTACAAATAGAAAAACCATGCCATCTGGACTAAAGGAATTTGAAGTGACTAAGAAAAAAATAGAATTCTTGTCCATGTGGAATGAATGAAAAAATTCATCTATAACACTTCAGCATTTTTGACGACTGAAATTTCTAAGTTGCTGGAGAGTTCACTATTTCTTTCTTCACCTTCACTTTCTGAGTTTTATCCAGAAGATCTTTGCGTGTTTGAATTTTTGGTGCATTAACAAACAATTTCTTCTCTCATTCAATTCACCGTGCGAGACAGTTACATTAGTTTTGCCTTTCTTTGGATATTCACTTCAATTTACTCTGATGGGGAACTCCTTTCACTTTTAACTTCTGCAGGGTCTCTATTGTGGGTTTATCAAAGACTCTGTTGTCTAGTTCTGGGGCTGTTCACAGGTGAGTTGCAAAATCAAACTGTCCACGTATTTTTTAACAAAAAAGAACACATTGCTTATTCTGTTGTTTCCTCTGGCAATGCAGCAGATGGAGCTCTGATTTTAGTCATTCGATTTTCTTAGCTCCTGCAACACTTTCTTTTTTTTATTTAATTTTTTATACACATATTTTTAGGATACATTGATTGCATAAATGTTACACAGAAATTCCAGGAGTACCCATATGCCCCCCCACACACCTCCCACAACCTCCCACATACACATCCCTCATCAGTGTGGCATAACACCTGTGATAGATATACACATTTGGGGCTTTGCCATCAAGCATGGATCACAGTTCAGACTGTAGACAACCCTTTCCCCCACACAGCTCCACATGACACCTGATGATACAAAATGGCCTACATCCTAAATTGCACCATCACCCACAAGAATTCCCAAGACCCAAAAAATACCTGCATTACAATTGCCCTTCCCTCTCTCAAACCTGGATATTTTTGAAAGTCTGGCTGGCTTTAATCTCTATGATCCTGCTGCAAGGACTTAGCCACTTTCAAAAGGTTGCCTCTGTGTCAACTCACCACTGAGAATAAATCCATAGACCATGCTGGTTCCCCTTGACTTACTTTTGTTACAGTGTTAATAAAATGTGTACAAAGATAAAAATTAGCTAAAAACTCCTTCTAAAATTATGACACCAAAACCTTACCTTAAAAACACATAAAAATTTAACTATTAGAACAATAAAATTCAAAATAAAAACATTAATTCCATATGATTAAGGATTTTGTAGTGTTGAAACTAGGTCGTCATTGTTGGAGAAAGATGGGCTTTAGGTCAGGCCTCGTATTTAATAACTTTTTGCATGCATGTTGGCTTCAGTAATTTCAGATATTGGCTGTTAGTAAAGTATTTTATTATGTCAAGGCTTTGCTTGCTAGTTCACAATAAATAGACCTCACATTTCTCCAAAATGCTGCCAACAAACAATCTTCAAGTGTCAATTTTGTGTCATTTTATACCTTTCTAATCCTGTCCTCTTTGCTTGAAAAGAAGGTTAGTATTGCAGCATTATTAAATTTGCACTAAATAAACCCTGTTTGCCAGAAGCAGGCCTCATTTCCTGCATCTGGCTATGCTTACAGTGAATGAGTGGCTTGTTCAAAGACAGAATATATAGAGGATTTCTGTAATTTGAGTGTGCTCACACAGGAAGAGATTTTGAGTTTGATATGCACCCATGTTCTTGCCCCCTCTAATGGCACAACTGGCCCATCTCATTTCTGTTTCTAATTATGGAGATAATTTTGTAAGCCATCGGTCTCCTAAATCATTTGACCTTCACTAACTGAAAATTAAATTCATAAAAAGAAGTGAAAATATAGGCATGGAAATTATGTGGTGGTTCTTGGAATGAGAAGTCTATAGTTTATCAGATTACTATTGAAATGCAACACAATTAAAAATTATCTCATAAAACATTTGGATTGTGGAGCGCATTCTACAATTTGTAGAACATGGACAATATTTGTTGATTCCTTATTACCAGTCTGTAGGGAGTAGCACAGTTCTTTCAAAGACTGTTTTTTTTTTAAAAAAAATGTTTTCTTGAAGTCACCTCTTGAATACTTGTAGAGGCTCCCCTCTCAGCCCCTTTCCACTTGACCTTAAATATAACCCCTTATTCCTATTTCTATATGCCCTCCACAGACACAAACACACATGCCACATGGTACCAGAAACTCCTGTCTTGCAGCACCCAGGGTTCCCCAAGAGAGGAACACCAATAAATAAAGCAATGCCATGAGTCTAACATTAGCCCTTTTTGTTTCATCTTGTAATAAGACAGGTGTCACCTCATTCTTTGACTAGATAAGGATATTTCTGTCCAAAGCATGGACTTGTTCAAGATCATTGAGAGATGTTACAGGTTCAGAATTTGAGACCATGGTTCCTGGGCTCTTAATCCACGTGCTCATTAGAACAGGCTGTTTCATCTGAGTAAAGTAGCTATCCACTGTGTGGAAGCACAAGGTTCCCACATTAATATGATCAGAGAGAGAGGGAGGAAGGTGCACGAGAACATCTCTATTAAGCTAAAATACTGCTGTCTCCTGTTTTATGAATAACACCAACAGCAACTGTAATAACACCGATGATGAAATATTTTAGGTCAACTGCTCTGGTCCTTGCCATTTGCTCTGTTACTGGTTTAAGAAACAATTATTAAAGGCAAATGTTTATCACAAGACTCTAAAATTCCTTTATTAACTCAACAAATATTTTTGTAGTGGGGTGCCAGTGAAGAACATCTTTAAATATTTTAATTGAAAAACTGCTATCTGTGAATTGCTGGAATCTTTTGAAAGCAACTTCTTTGGTTTGAGAAAAATCAGGACAGAACCTTCAGTTATACATAGATAATGCAAATACCAACAATTGTTCTCAGAGAAAACTGATTTCCATACAATGTGAACGCAGATGGTATAGAATGTGGTTTGTAGGCATTTATACTTGGGTAAAGTGTACATTGTAAGCCAGACTGGACACAATGATTTAGATAAATTCTATATGGTAAGTTGAATAATCAATTCCCCTTAAATGGTATGATTCAACTTAGAATTTCTCAGGCTTGCAGAAATATATTGTTGACTTTTGCATCTGTCAAGACTGTGGTGGTTGAGAATTCCCCTGGAACAAATAGGTATTTGTACTGGAGGGGAGAAAATAACCCTCTCTAGGTTCAGAGATTAGTGCCTATGTGCTCAGGAGTAGCCACTGCTTGGGACAATGCATTTTCATCTTGGTATGTTGTTCTTGATATTCCACCAGAAATCTGTAAATTAGCCTGGCATTACCTGTGATTTAAAAACCAAATGAAGGCAACTGTGCCCACCAAAGGATCCAAAAGCCTAAAGAAATGCATGATAAGACAACAATGACAATGTGGAATTTTGGGACAGCAATGGTTTAAAGCTAAGTTGGTGGCCCAAAGTAACAAGTGATTGCCAGTATTAGTTAGAGGAACATGTAGGGTTTCAGTGGGGACCCCCTTGGAAAATAAATCTGGGAGAAGGTTTGGATTTCCTAAAATTGGGGTCATGAAACATAACTTTATTCTCCACCCATTTCAGGAGCAGTGGGACTTTCCAGTTCCAAATATTGTTTATATATGCCAGTCACAGTGCTTGCCTGTGGATAAACAAAAGCAAACAAAAATTATCCCAGATACTTCACCCTTCCTATACCCAGTTATCCTACTGAGTATATTCACCTCTTAAAAATCTATTTTATATGACACTCTTCTCTGATCTTTCTTCCTCTGCAATAGCAAAACCCACATTGTTTTGTTTGATTTTGTTTTAATCTGAGATAATACAAAAGCCTCCTTCTTGGTCTTCCCACCCCCAGCCTTTACACTTATTTCTCCCCAATTCATCTTCTACATAGCTGCCAAAGAAACATGGGTTCTGCCTTCAAAGCCCTTAAACTCTAAAACTAAACTTGAAGTTGAAGTAAAATCCAGTACTAAATATCTAGTGGTCATTTCTGCATATGTGTGTGTTGTCAGGTTGAGGGTATGATAGTCAGGGTGGGAGGGTTACCTTTTGATAGCAGGATGTCAAAGTATGAGTAGCCATTTCCAGGTTTGCAATCTGCCTGTACAGTGTTTACTGCCTCAAACTTCTCTTCCTTAGGAAGAATCCACTGACTAATGTAAAGAAATGAGCAAAGACCACAGGCAAAGGCACAGCAGAAGTCAGTCCTCAGTCACAGGCTCCTGGTAGGCAAGGATTGGCTCATGGGAACTGTAGGTTTTCCCACTCCTCATAAATGAAATGGATACATTTAACAAAAAAAAAACCCAACAACCAAGGCATCATTTATTAAAACATCAGGAGAATGCAAATGAAAAAACAAAACTCCACGAACTGAATGCCAAAAAGCAGTAGAGAGTGTTATGCATTAATGTCATCCACTAATAAGGATGAGGAGGATTGCCTTCTGGGTTTGGGGCTTTCTGGTCTTTGCCAACAATATGTTGAAGTAGCTTTAGCTTCCTCCTCAGGGTCCCTGGGCTGAGGGCACCATGGTGATCCTACAGCAGAGATCAATGGTGAGTCACTCCCTGCATGCCACCTCAGGATGCAGGATGACAATGCACTCACAGAAATTGGCAAAACAAAGCAAGCCATCACCGGAGGAAAAGCCAGCTCTCTTTCTCACCTCTTTCCCATCATCATCCAAGTTAGGGATAACTTATTGAAGGATTTTTAATGGCCTTTCACTTTTGAGTGTCAGAATTGAGCTCTCTGTGGAAGAGGATGGATTCTGAGACTTCTGTCATATAAAATAACCATGAACATTGCATTCTCTTATGTGTGAATGAACTGTATTATATGAAGGAGGGAGGTATCTGATTGCTGGGGAAATACTTCTTGGTTCCCTTAACTGCATAAACTCACTATATGTACAATACAATATTCTCAAGAGTTTCTGGGTCCAGAAAGCCAGTGGAAGATCAATAAAGCAAACAAAACTGGAACTACTCTACCTGTAGTCACTCATGAGGGCTACCTGGTTAAAAAGGAATAGACAGTTTTCTCTCCTGCTTTTAAATTATTTACACTATTGACCACTACCTTCTTTTAACATTCTCCTCTCCCTTTGCTCCCACTTTCTTCTAATTTCTCCTACAGCCTCTATGCCTCTTCCTTCACAGCTTGTTTTCCAGATTTCTTCCTTCAGCCAATTTGAGGGGGTGTTCCATCAAGTTCTGTCCATTGTCCTCTTATTCTCACTCTACTCACTTTTCCTGTTACCCACCCCTGCACAACCATGGTTTTTCTTACCACATATAGAGTGAATGCCCCAGCCTGGACATCTTTCAAAGATTTATCATGCATATAACTTATGGCCCATTGAACATCTCCACTTCAGTTTCTAATTTAGATTTAGAAATTTTGTCTCCTGCAAACCCATTTCTCTTGCTATATTCTGGACCTCAATGAATATACAACTCAGTTGCTAAAATCCCAAATATGAGAATAACGACAGATACTTCTTTGTCCTCCATCCCCACATCCAGTTGTCCCATTGAGTATTTTCACCACCTACATCTCTTTTTAATATAATGATCCTCTATGGGCTCTCTTCCTCTGCATCAATGATGCCCCTGTCATTTTGTTTTAACTAATTCAGCATCCCCCATCTTAGTCCCTTTGCCTTTAGTCTTGTTCCTGTCTAATTCTTCTTCTACATAGCTGCCAGAAAAATTTTCTAAAGGAAATCTCATTGGTCTCTCCCCTGAATTAAAAGCATTTCAAGCTTCCACATTGTCCATAAAATATAGACTCTTTGGTCAGCTACACATTAACTGCATGATCTGACCCTTGACTAACTTCTCTAAACTTATCTCTCACCTTGTATCTCATGATGCAATTGTGCATAATTATTTACAGCTCCTAATCTAATCATAAAACCAGTACAAATGAAGGACAATTAACCCTCAAAGTGCCAAACACAGTGCACAAGTCCAGCCCATAAATCTTCTTTTAACAAGTTATAATAATAATAATAATAATAATAATAATAATAGAAAATTTCTTT
>PVKH010042524.1:0-10816 GCA_004027955.1 Chaetophractus vellerosus
AGAGATAAATGAAGTAAATGAGAAAAAAGAGAATCAAGAAAACCAGGGGGTGGCTGTAGCCCAGTGGATAGGGCGCTAGTTCACCACATGGGAGGCCCCAGGTTTGGTTCCCAGGGACCTCTCCGAGCAGGCAGACCGCCTTGAGAGGGCAAGCCGCCGTGGGCAGGGCAGAGCCGCCATGGGCAGGGCAAAAAGACACCACGGGCAGGGCAAAAAGCTGCCACAGGCAGGGCAAGTCGCCCGCGAACAAAGCAGAGCTGCCTGCAAATGGAGCAGAGCCGCCCACGAGCGGGGCAAGCCACCTGCGCAGTGAGCTGACTCGACGCATTGCCGCAACTGGGGGAGACAAAAGCAGATATAGAAGAACACAGGAATGAACACACAGCAAGTGCAAGCAGAAAGGGGGGGATATGTAACAACAACAAAAAAAGAAAACCAACTGTTGATTCTTTGACAAGAGGAATAAAATCAACAAACCTTTACCAAGACTGACAAAAAAAAGAGGATGCAAATAATTAAAATCAGTAATGAAAGGGGGAACATTACTGATAATCCCACAGAAATAAAAAGAATTATAAAATGAAACTATGAACTGTATGCCAACAAATGAGATAGCATAGATGAAATGGACAAATTCCTAGAAACACAAACTACTTACACTGATTCAAGAAAAAAAATCTTAGCAGATTAATAACAAGTAAAGAGACTGAATCAATAATCAAAGCCTCCCAACAAAGAAAAGCCCAGGGCCAAATGGCTTCACTGGTGAATTTTACCAAACATTTCAAGAAGAATTAACACCAAACCTGCACAAACTCTTCCAAAAAAAATTGAAGAGGAGGGAAGACTTCCCAACTCATTCTATGAGGTCAACATCACTCTAATACCAAAGTCAGATAAAGGTACCACAAGAAAAGTATTTGGTTGATGCAATAGTCATCAACCAAATGCTAGCAAAATGAATCCAACAGCACATCCAAAGAATTACACACCATAATCAAATGGTATTTATCCCAGATATGGAGGGTGGTTCAACATAATAAAATCAATTAATGTAATACACCACATTAATAGAACAAAGGGGAAAAACATGTGATCATCCCAATTGATGCAGAAAAGGCATTTGAAAAAAATCTAGCATCACTTCTTGATTAAAAATACTCAGAAACTAGGAATAGAAGGAAACTTCCTCAATATGATAAAGAGCATATATGAAAAATCCACCAGTAACATTATATTCAATGGTGTGATCCTGAAAGCTTTATCTCTAAGATCAGGAAAAAGACAAGGATGCCCACATTCAACATTGTACTGGAAGTTCTAGCCAGAGCAATTAGCCAAGAAAACGTTAATAAAAGTCATCCAAAATGGAAAGGAAGAAATAAAACTTTCCCTATTTGCAGATGACATGTCCTATATATAGAAACTCCTATATAGATAGAAAATTCCTATATAAAGAAAATCCTGAAAAATACACAACAATGCTATTAGTAGAACTAATAAAGAAAGCAAAGTGGTGGAGTACAAGATCAACACACAAACATCAGTAGTGTCGCTATACACTAGTAACAATCTGAAGAAGTCAAGAAAAAAACTCCATATACAATAGCAGCTAAAAGAATCAAATATAAGGAATAAATCTAACCAAGGATGTAAAGGACTTATACATGGAAAACAACAAAACATTGATAAAAGAAATAAAAGACAACCTAAATAAATGGAACGATGTCCCGTGTTAATGGATTGGAAAACAAAATATTGTTAATATGTCAGTTCTAGCCAAAGCAATTTACAGATTCAATGCAATCCCAATCAAAATTCCAACAGCATTCTTGGCAGAAATGGAAAGCCAATCATCAAATTTACATGGAAGGATAATGGGCCCCAAATAGTTAAAACCATATTGAAAAAGAACTTGGAGGACTCATACTCCTGATTTTAAGTCATTACAGGGAAGCAGATGTATCTCAAGCAGTTGGGTGCCCACCTACCACATGGGAAGTCCCGAGTTTGGTTCCCAGCACCTCCTAAAGAAGATGCACAAGACAGCGAGCTGACACAACAAGATGATGCAACAAAGAGACACAATGAGGAAACAATGAGAGACACAACAAGTGGGAGTGGAGGTGGCTCCCTCCCACATGGGAGAACCCAGGTCCCAGGTTCAGTTCCCAGTGCCTCCTAAAAAAGAAGAGGAGTACACAAAAAACAGACACAGAGAGCTGACAGCAAGTACAAACAATGGGGTGGGGGGAGAGTTTTTTTTTAATTCATTGCAAAGCCACAGTAATAAAAAAGAGCACGGCAGTGGCACAAGGACAGGCATATTAACCAACGGAATAGTACTGAGAGTTCAGATATAAACTGTCACAACTATGGCCAATTAATTTTTGACAAGAATGCCAAGTCCACTCAATGGGGAAAGAGTAGTCTCTTCAACAAATGATCCTGGAAAAATTGGATATGTAGATGGAAAAGAATGAAGGTGGACTCCTACCTAACACCATGTACAAAAATAACTCAAGGGCCCGGCTAGATAGCTCAGTGGATAAAGAGCGCGCTGGGGTACCACATGGGAGGCCCTGGGTTCGGTTCCAGGGGACCTCTCCGAGTGGGCAGATGGCCTTGAGAAAGGCAAGCCGCCATGGGCAAGGCAAAAAAAGCCGCCACGGGCAGGGCAGAGTCACCCGTGAAAAGCGGAGCTGCTGCCTGTGAAGCGGAAGCCGGCAGCCCGCAAAAACATGGAGGACTGCTGCCCACAAAACATGGAGCAGAGCCGCCCGTGAAAACGAAATGGAGCCACCCATGAACGGAGCAAGTCGCCGCTGCGGAGGGCCGACTCAGTGCGTCACCGCAAAAGACGGGGGGGAGACAAGGAGCAAACATAGAAAAACACAGAAGAATGGACACACAGCAAGAGCAAGCAGAAGGGGGGGATATGTAATAAATAAATGAAAAATAAATCTTTAAAAAAAAAAACTCAAAATGGGTCAAAGACCTAAATATAAGAACCCAAACTATAAAATTCCTAGAAGAAAACACAGGGAAGTATCTTCAGGTTCTTGAATTAGGCAATGGTTTCTTAAGATTTTACACTGAAAGCATGAGCAACAAAAAGAAACATAGATGAATGAAACTTAATCAAAGATAAAGATTTTATGCAAAGAATTTCATCATGAAAGTAAAAAGACAACCTACAGAATGGGAAGAAATATTTAGAAACCATATATGTGATAAAGGTTTAATATCCAGAATACATAAAGAAATCTTTCAACTCAGTAACAAAAAGAGAAACAACCAAATGTAAAAATGAGCAAAAGACTTTTTTTTTTTTAAAGATTTATTTATTTTATTACATATCTCCCCTCCCCCCCGTTGCGGCAACACGCCGAGGCCGGTCACTGCGCAGGCGCGGCTTTCCACGCTTGTGGGCGGCTTCTGCTTCCTTTCACGGCCGGCTCTGCTTCAGTTCGCGGGTGGCTGGCTGCGCTCCATTCGCGGGCGACCTGCCCTGCCCATGGCAGCTTTTGCCTGTCCGTGGCAGCTTTCTGCCCTGCCCACGGCGGCTCTGGCCCACCCATGGCAGCTTGCCCCTCTCAAGGTGGTCTGCCCGCTAGGAGAGGTCCCCAGAAACCGAACCCGGGGCCTCCCATGTGGTATACCGGCGCCCTATCCACTGGGCTACAGCCGGCCCCAGCAAAAGACTTTAATAGACATTTCTCCAAAGAAGATATATAAATGGTCAATAAGCACATGAAAAGATGCTCAATATCATTAACCATTATGGAAATGTGAATCAAAACTTCAATGAGATACAACTTCATACCCACTAGAGTGGCTACTATTAAAAAAATGGAAAATAAGAAGTGTTGGAGAAGATGTGGAGAAATAGGAACACACATTCATTGTTGGTAGAAATATAAAATGGTACAGTCACTTTGAAAACATTTTGGCAGTTCCTAAGAAAGTATAGGATTGCCATATGACCCAGCAATCCCACTTCTAGGTATATATGCCAAAGAATTAAAAGCAGGGACTCAACAGAGATTTGCACACCAATATACAAGCCAGCATTATTCACAATTGCCAAAAGATGGAAGCAACCCAAGTGTCCATCAATAGATGAATGGATAAGCAAAGTGTGGTATATATACACAATGGAATATTACTCAACTGTACAAAAGGAATGAAGTTCTGATACATGTGATAACATGGATGAATCTTGAAGACTTCATGTTAAGTGAAATAATCCAGAGACAAAAGGACAATTTTAGCATGATCTCACTGATAAGAAATAGTTAGAATAAGCAAATTCATGAAGTCAAAAGCTAGAATGCAAGTTTTCAGGGGCTGGGGTAGGGAGTTAATGCTTAATTTATATAGTTTCTGTTAGGGGCTATGGAAAAACTTTGATAGTAGATGGTGATGATGGTAGCACAGCATTAACACTGCCTGAATTATATATTTGTGGTTAAAAGCTGAAATTTTAGATTGTATGTATGGTACTAGAATAAAAATTTAAAATAAAAACCATAGGATTGTACAACACAAACAGTGAACCCTATTGTAAACTATGGATCATAGTCAATAGTGTAATTATTTATTTTTCTTTATTTATCCTCCTCTCCTCCCCCAGATGGTTCTCTCCTTTGTCTGCTCATTGTTTGGTTGTTCTCCTCCAGGAGGCTCCAGGAACCAAACCTGGAAACTCCCACATGAGGGGCAAGTGCCCAATGGTCTGAGGCACATCTGCTCCCCTCAATGCTGTAATTATAATAATATTGTTTCATCATCCATTCATTCATCATCTAATGCAAGATATTATTAATAGGGAAATCTGTGGGGAGGAAGGAGAAGATGTATGTGAAAATTCCATATTTTTTCTGTGATTTCCCTGTATACTTACGATTTCTTTAAAAAACAAACAAGAGACTTCTGGGAAGATGGTAGACTAGTAAAACATGGGAATCTCTTCTCCTCCAGAAAAATAGCTAGAGGACAGGCTGAAATAGCCCTGAAATAGATCTTCTAGGGTTTAGGACAGCAAGTGAAGGCTGGACACCACCCAGAGGAAAGAGGAGCAAAGGAGGGAAATCACACACCCACAGATCTGTGAGTTGAAACCAGAAGCTGCTGCTGCCGGCACCCTCCCCCACACCAAAGACACTTTAGAATTCTCAGGCCTCTGGGCCTGCAACTACAGACAAAGGGGGCTCCCAGAACCTACCACCCCAGGAAAGAGGAGAGAGAGACACACAGCCTAAGGTGGACTCAGTTCCTGACACACAAAATTGGTCTGCTGTGCCCCCACAAGCCCTTCCAGGTGAGGTGAGACCACAAAGTGGTTTTCCCTGGGAGCCAGCGAAGGACTGGAGAAATCCAACCCTTGCAATCTCCCTCTCTTCTAGCTGGGACTAATTGTTGAGGATACCAGTGGAAAGGGGAAAGAGAGGGACACAGCCTAAGGCTGAATCAGCTTTTGACTCACAAATTTGGTCTGCTGTGTCCCAAGAGCCCTTCCAGGCCGGGTGGGGCTGCACCATTGTTTGCCTTGAAGCCTGCAAGGGGCTAAAGATACACAAGCCTCCCAATCTCCTTCTCTACTAACAGGGACTGATTGTTGAGGACTCAGAGGGGAGTGGAAATATTTCCTAGCCAGGAAAAGGAAGGGAGCTGCCAGAGAAGACTGGAGAACTGTCTCAGAGAAAGTTCGAATGACAAGGCTCCTAGCCTCCAGACAGGAAGAACTATCACATTGATCTGGTCTGTGTTGCAACAAATACACTCTGACCAGGCATTGAACTGAGTGCTGCCAAAGAGAGTCATCTCCTGGCAGACCAAGGAAGTTCATGCAAGAAAAGTAAAAATTAGGAGAGGCTTTTTCTGATCTCTATAGCCTCCCTGCCCAAGGACCTAGGAAGCGACATTACAACCAATTACAGGATCCAGTGCCCAGTTTTGAGCAACCAGCAGGACAGTCCTAACATTTCAGGTCGAACCAAAAAATCAAAGAGCAGTGGCAACTCACAGCCTCCTGCCACTAAATCCCTACAAAAGAGAAAGAAATTGATCATCTGAGTAAACTACATCCTAATCAGCTGCCTAGATATCAGCAAAAAATTATGAGCCATACTAAGAAAATAGAAGATATGGCCCAAGAAAAGGAATACACCAAAGGCCCAGAAGAAATGCAGAGATTGAGAGAACTAATCAGCGAGATGCACACAAATTTCCAAAATCAAATTAATGAGTTGAAAGACAATATAGTTAAAGAGATAAATGACATCAAGAAGACACTGAGTGAATGCAAAGAAGAATTTGAAATCCTGAACAGAGAAGTAACAGAACTCATGGGAATGAAAGACATAACAGGTGAAATCAAAAACATATTTGGGGCATACAATAGCAGACTCGAAATGATAGAAGAAAGAATAAGTGATACCGAAGACAGAATAGCTAAAATTGAAGAGAGAAAAGAACAGAGAGAGAAAAGAATGGAAAAAATTGAGTAGGGGCTCAGCAAGTTGAATGACAACACAAAACACAACAACATACATGCCATTGGAGTTCCCGAAGGAGAAGAGAAGGGAAAAGGGGCAAAAAGAGTATTTGAGGAAATAATAGCTGAAAATTTCCCAACTCTCATGAAAGAAATGAACTTAAATGTCCAAGAAGCACACTGTACCCAAATCAGAATAAATCCAAATAGACCTATGCCAAGACACACTACTCAGAATATCAAATGTCAAAATAAAGAGAAAATTCTCAGATCAGCAAGAAAGAAGGAAACATACAAGGGACATCAAGTAAGACTTAGCTCAGATTTCTCTTCAGAAACCATGGAGGCAAGAAGACAGTGGTATGATATAATCAGGAAACTGAAAGAGAAAAATTGCCAGCTGAGAATTCTTTATCCAGCAAAACTGTCCTTCAAATATGAGGATGAGTATAAAATATTCACAAACGAACAGAAACTAAGAGAGTTTGCAAAAAAGAATCCACCTTCACAGGATATACTAAAGGATGCCTTAGAACCTGAAAGAAAAAGTCAGGAGAGAGTGGCTTGGAGGAGAGTATAGAAGAAAGAATAGCAGAAAGGATAACCAAAAGAGTAAAAAGACAGACAAAAATAAGATGACATATGAAAACCAAAGAATAAAATGGAGGAAGTAAATAGTGCATTTACAGTAATATCATTGAATGTGAATGGATTAAACGCCCCAATCAAAAGATACAGGCTGATAGAATGGATTAAAAAAAATCAGCCATCCATATGCTGCTTTCAAGAAACTCATCTTAGACCCAGGGATTCAAACCAGCTCAAAGTGAAAGGTTGGTAAAAGATACTCCACGCGAATAATAAACAGAAAAGAGGAGGGTAGCTATACTAATATCAGACAAAAGAGACTTTAAATGCAAAAAAGTTATAAGAGATACAGAAGACCATTATATATTAATAAAATGGACAATCCACAAGGAAGATATAACAGTCATAAATATCTATGGACCTAACCAGGGTGCCCCAAAATACATGAGACAAACTCTGGCAAAACTGAACGGAGAAATACACATTTCTACAATAATCATTGGAGATTTCGACACCCCACTCACATCATTAGATAGAACAACTAGACAGAAGATCAACAAGGAAACAGAGAACTTGAACAACATGATAAACAAGTTAGACCTAACAGACATATACAGAACCCTGCATCCAAACTCAGTGGGTTATACATTCTTCTCAAGTGCCCATGGATCTTTCTCCAGGATACACCACATGTTAGGTCACTATGCAGCTCTCAATAAATTTTAAAAGATTGAAATTATACAAAGCACCTTCTCAGATCATAATGGAATGAAACTGGAAATCAATAACAGGAAAAAAGTAAATTCACAAATGTGTGGAGACTGAACAACACACTCATAAATAATTGGTGGGTCAAAGAAGAAATTGCAAGTGAAATCAGTAAATATATTGAGATAAATGAAAATGAGAACACAATGTATCAAAACTTATTGGATACAGCAAAGGCAGTCTGGAGAGGGAAATTTATAGCCTGAAATGCCTATATTAAAAAACAAGAAAGAGCTAAACTCAAAGACTTAACTGAACAACTAGAGAAACTAGAAAAAGAACAGCAAACTAATCCCATAGAAAGCAGAAGAAAAGAAAGAGTAGAGTAGAAATAAATGAAAATGAGAACAACAACAACAACAACAACAAAATAAAAAAACCAATAGAGAAAATCAACAAAACCAAAAGCTGGTTCTTTGAGAAGATCAATAAAATTGACAAACCCCCAGCTAGATTAACAAAGAAAAAAAGAGAGAAGATGCAAATAAATACAATCAGAAATGAAAGGGGGGAAGTTACAAATAACCCCACAGAAATAAAAAGAATCATAAAAGGATATTAGTAGAGGGGCCAGCTGTAGCCCAGTGGATAGGGCGCCGGTTCACCACATGGAAGGCCCCGAGTTTGGTTCCCAGGGGCCTCTCCAAGCGGGCAGACCACCTTGAGAGGGCAAGCCGCCGTGGGCGGGGCAGAGCCACTGTGGGCAGGGCAAAAAGCCGCCACAGGCAGGGCAAAGCTGCCATGGGCAGGGCAAGTCGCCTGCAAACAGAGCAGAGCCACCTGTGAGCGGGGCAAGCTGCCTGCGTGGTGAGCTGACTCGGCGCATCGCTGCAACGGGGGGAGACAAAAGCAGACACAGAAGAACGCAAAAATGAACACAGCAAGAACAAGCAGAAAGGGAAGGGATATGTTAAAAAAAACACACACACACACAAAAAATAAAGTTTATTAGTAAAAAAAAAAAGAGGGTATTAGTAGAAACTATATGCCAACAAACTAGAAAACCTAGATAAAATGGACAAATTCCTAGAAATCAACAACCAACCTATACTGACACTACAAGAAATACAAGAACTTAACAAACCAATCACATTTAAGGAGATTGACTCCATCATCAAAAATGTCCCAGCAAAGAAATGTCCAGGACCAGATGGCCTCACAGGTGATTTCTACCAAGCATTAGAAAAGAATTAACACCAATCCGGTTTAAACTATTCCAAAAAATTGAAGAGAAGGGAAAATTACCCAACACATTTTATGAAGCCAACATTACCCTAATACCAAAGCCAGATAAAGATACTATAAGAAAAGAAAATTACAGACCAATCTCTTTAATGAACATAGATGCAAAAATTCTCAACAAAATATTTGCAAATCGAATCCAACAGCACATCAAAAGACTTATAAATCATGACCATGTGGGATTTATTCCTGGTATGCAAGGTTGGTTCAACATGAGAAAATCAATCAATGTATTACACCACGTTAACAAATTGAATTGGAAAAAAAAACATGATTATCTCTATAGATGCAGAAAAAGCATTTGACAAAATACAGCACCCTTTCCTGATAAAAGCACTGCAAAAGATAAGAATAGAAGGAAAATTCCTCAATATGATAAAAGGCATATATGAAAATCCCACAGCCAACATCATACTTAATGGGGAAAGGTTGAAAGCTTTCCTACTAAGATCAGGAACAAGACAAGGATGCCCACTGTCACCATTGTTATTCAATATTGTACTAGAAGTTCTTGCTAGAACAATTAAACAAGAAAAAAACTAAAGGCATCCAAATAGGAAAAGAGGAAGTAAAATTCTCACTGTTTGCAGATGACATGATCCTGTACTTAGAAAATCCTTAAGTATCCACAACAAAGCTACTCAAGCTAATAAATGAGTTTAGCAAAGTGGCAGGATACAAGATCAACATGCAAAAATCAGTAATGTTTTTGTACACTAGTAATGAACAATCTGAGGAGGAAATCAGAGGGAAAATTCCATTTTCAATAGCAACAAAAAGACTCAAATACTTAGGAGTTAATTTAACCAAACAAGTCCAGTACCTACATGCAGAAAACTACAAAACAATGCTAAAAGAGATTTTAAAAGAACTAAACAAATGGAAAGGCATTCCATGTTCATGGACTGGAAGAATAAATATCGTGAAGATGTCAATCTTACCTAAACTGATCTATAGATTCAACACAATACCAATCAAAATCCCAACAACAAATCCTTTATAGAATTTGAGAAGGCAATTACCAAATTTATTTGGAAGGGTGAGAGCACCCAAATAGCCAAAAACATTCTAAAAAAGAAGAGCAATGTGGGAGGAATTTCACTGCCTCATCTTGAAACATGCACAAAGCTACAATGGTCAAAACAGCATGGTACTGGCATAAAGATAGACACATTGATCAGTGGAATAAAATTAAGAACCCAGAAATAAGCCCTCACCTATACAGTCAACAGGTTTTTTGACAAACCTACCAAGTCCATTTAATGGGACAAAACAGTCTCTTCAACAAATGGTGTTGGGAGAACTGGATATCTATAACCAAAAGAATGAAAGAGGACTACTATCTCACCCCCTGTAATGGTTTGAGTTTGAATTAATTATGAATTCCAAAAATATAAATTAGATTATGTTTGTAAGCTCATCTGTTCATCTGGGCATGATTAAGTTATGAGTAGGGCGTTAATTGCCACGTCAGTGAGATGTTGAGCCCCACCCCTTGGTGGGGGTGGTCTTAAGTAGAAGCAGAGATTGGAGAGAAGCAGAAAGGAGATTTTGGAGAAGGAGATTTGAAAAGCAGTTCTGGTGTTGGAGTGAGCCAATCGCCGGATAGGCTACAGCTGGCCTTGTGGAGAGACGCAACGCAGAGTCTCATAGTCTTCAGCTGAACTCGTGAAGGGAACAGAAGCTAAGCCCAGAGAGAAACGCAGCCCCGGGAACAAA